>NJDC01004278.1:31611-51780 GCA_002245475.1 Calephelis virginiensis
TAATGAGCTCGCCTTTGATCAAGTGACTGTAATTGTTCTTGTAGCTTCTAGACCAGTCTTTCCCAAAGTGGGCGATAATGCCCCCTTTTGGGCGCTGGAAGCCTAAAAGAAACATGAAAAAATATTTTTAACATTAAAACATTTTTTCAGTTTTCGGGTTATTTTATTCAGATTTTTGAGAGAAAAAAAGAGCGGGGTGAGCGCTACAAAATAACTGATTTTCAAAGGGAGCACCGCTAAAAAATGACCTTTTTTACCCTCCACTATTTAATTAACAAAGTCCGATGGCTCTCCACGACGCTGGAGTTACTACATATTTAGCATCGCGGTCTCCCCCCCTACTTAATTTTGCGACCTTTATGTTCATGCAAAACAGTATTTTAAAAAGAGGTAACTAAAATAATAACATTTTTAAATGTACCTTCAAATTTCATAAGATGTGATTAAAAACATTATTTTGTTCAAAATATTCACGTGATAATTTAAAAATAGGTGTTGTTAAAAGAATTAAATACTTTTTTGTAAAAAAAATTATTACTTTCATTTGCATAATTCCCTTTTTGCGATTTAGCGCAGTATAAATACCTAAATACTTAACATTATCGTTGACTGTTATTATCTTAATGTCTAAGGTCAACGTGTTTGCACTGCAATACGTATTTTCGAAGTGAAAACTTCTTTAGCAGCGTTGCGCACTTTTTTTGAAATGGGCAAAAACTTCTAAGCTCGCGTCAGGACACATGACCTGATCGAAAATTTGTAAGCGCCCTGCACGCTTGCGCAAATAAGACGACGCAAGGCGCTTGTGCGAATGTTCGTGTTGTCATGTTTATGTACGATAGCACAATAAATTAATATTGTATTCTACTACATAAATGACAGTACTTTCATACTGATAATTAACGCCATTCGTGCAAAGTTTTTCCTAACCATTCCAAAATTTCAAAAATGTGCAACGTTAATATTCAAGATTTCACTTCTGCCGGCACTCCCGGAGTGCAACCCGTCTTTTTTTATTGATCATTTCGGTATAAAGACGAAAAAACTAAAACATTTGATTTTTCAAATTGACTTTCTGCAAGGGTTACCAACTCTAGAATCTCGATTTCATGCAAATTCGAAATTGGAATGGAATATGTCATTTTGGTCCGGGCTCTTTTGCAGAATAGACCATCTCCCTTCCGGCCAGGCAGCTCGTAAAAGGCGAGCAAAGGCTTTACCGTCACTAACATCATGACATCTGACTACATGGTAGAGTTTGGCAGCGACTCGCCCCGATTGGTACCACCGCCTTATCTATTCCTGTCGCCGTAACGTCAGTGCTTGCCGTTGACGTGTTCTGGTTTGGAGGATAAGGTAGCCGGCATACTCACTTCTGCTCGAGTTGGCAACGCACCTATGATGTCTCTAGGCGGCGTGAATTTCTTACCATCAATCCGTCTGCTTGTTTGCCGTCCAATATCATTAAAAAATACAGTACTAGCGCATTAGTAACATTTAGATTTAAAAAAAGAGTGTGTGTACTCATGTACGTAAGAAGTTATACTTCTTTGGCGTAACAATTCAAAAATACCAAATAAAAAGGTTCGCAACTAACTTCAGGGTGTGCTTTTTTCTGTCGGTAGCAACTAACTTCAGACTGTCACATTAATCTGTCGGTGTGCGCGCGCATCGTAAAAATTCTGTCTCATAATTTTTTCCCAATCGTGCCAAAAGAAGTATTACTTCATAAATCAACAAATCCGACAAAACAATTTATTGTTTGTTATTAACTAAATGTTAGTTATCCGCTAGTACTGTGTTCAAGTACCTATAACGTGATATCTGATTTCAATTTCCAACGCATGGAATCGAGATTCAAGGATAACCCCGCTGGTTTGGACAGTGGGTAAATTAGGTTAAGATTATTTATAAAGTTATAACATACTAGCCTCAGGTATGCAAAGCATTTTAACTTAGATAATATCGCGTACCTATCGGTTGGCGACATTTTTAAAATCCCAAATATTTTTATTTATGCCAGATTTATATTATTCCGATGAAGATTAATAGAATATGCTTATTACACAGCTTACACTTTTATAATTTATGAAATTATGAAAACGTATTTAACATTAATCATGTCTATTTATTGCTTACAGACCGCAGACGCCTGTACCTTAAATTTAGCAATAGCTGGATTTTGTTTCTTTGTTTTAGTAAATTATTAGAAACAAACTTTTACTTAAGAAAAAATATTGACCGGTTATTGCTATTACTGATCTAAGAACCTGATTAATACACACACACACACACACACACATGCACACACACATGCACACACACACACGCATGCACGCATGCACGCACACACGCACGCACGCACGCACGCACACACACACACACACACACACACACACACACGCACATATAAATTGATTTAAGCTAGTTTTAAACTAAACGGAAGTATTTACGTAAATTTAACAAATTTACTGTGACTCAATTATACCTAGACATACATATAACATACCCACTTATATATTTTCTAGCCAAGTCCCTTACGAGGTAGGCAGGGTGTATTGAGTGCTAAATGTCGCGATCCTAGCAGACGTACCCATCTTCCATCACATGCAAACTGAATCCAAAATGAAGTGTTCATACAAACATACTGGTTCCAGATACTGTTGACACCACCCTCGAATGAAATCCGAACGACTTGATCGTAGAGTGCCAACCAAAATCTCCCGGGTACTTACTTTGTGCCCCAACTAGCAAAGTAGTCTCATAACAAAGAATTACAAATCTAAAAAATAAAAATAAAATGGTCTTATGGAGTTCTTGGTAAGTGCTTCAAACTTATAATTGCATTACATAATATTTAATGTAACTTGTTGTTCACTTGTTATTATAATTAAGACTTAAAGTATACTACAAGATTAACTTAAGCTATAAGAGAAGGTGTCTTATAAGAGCATTGGCAAGAGTAAAATAACTCTTGCCAATGCTCTTATAACACACATGCAACTCCAGTAAAAATTACTGCAGTTTTTGGCGCCATCGAGAGAAAATATGGGCGTAGTTTTTTCGTAATTATTGTATTTCGTGTTAATTTTGAGTGAAATTAGTCAATTTTGGTGGCATTTTGTACAATTTTGTTCAGTGAAAGTGCACAAATGAAATAATCATGAAGAAATTAGCGTATCTCATTACATGAGCTTGTGTAAAAGGGCCAACGCTTTACCCAAGACCCTAACATGACTTACTGACGACTTATGACTGATGACTAATTATAATTGATATAAAATTGGATGCAAATTTCTACTTGACTAATGGCAAAATACTAACGAGATTGCCAAAACCTAAAGAAAGAAGAAAGAAAGAAAAAAATACTGAGGTACAATTTTTTTAACTCACTAAGGCGAATGAACCTTACATCCTGTGGTACCTAACATAGTATTTGCATAGGTGTTGCATCAGTGTAGTTTTGTGTGTCAGTGTGTTAACGTTTGTGTAGGTTTTTGTTGTGAACACAAACTTATGCACATATTATACAAATACGCAATTTATTAGGTCCTTATATCATATGAAAGTGGCGTTTTGGTCACTTTAATCACACTTTTTTTAGGAAAACAAACAAATTGAAGGTCTCAACAAAAAAAATAATTAGCTCTGTGGTCTAGCGGTTCAGGTGTTGGAATTGACTTCTTGAGGTCCCGGGTTCGATTCCCGGGTCGGGCAACAAAAAGGAAAATGTGGTTTTTCCATTTTTCTAAAAAAAAATTTTCGGGATTGGATATGAGCCCAGTTGGCGATAGGCTTGCCACCTATCACATTAAGGGACTTAGTATCTTCGGCTAGTCATGGGTGCCCTTGCTGTGCCTCTGCCTACCTCTTCTGGGATATGGGCAAGAAGGTACTTTGATTTTCCAAAAAAAAACACATTTTTCCTTTACTCTTCTCTTATAAGTTTCTTGATAGAAATGCAGGTGATCTATTCTACTTACGATGCTCGGACCAAGACAGGGTAAATCTCTCGCCTGTGTCCTGTGAATTTTCTATTTTAATTTTTGAAATACTTTAATAATCGATTGGTCCAAAATTCATGTGTAGTACCTCCTATTCTATGTATAACATTCCTGTATGACAACTCGTAGACAGCGATACTTAGATAATTTCCAACAAAATCAGAGGGAAAATGGTGGTAAAGCGAAGCTGTACAGCAGCTCAACATACCCGGGTAGCGGTCCAGATAACTTATTCCTGCCACTATAACGACAGACATATTCCTGCCATAAGAGCAGGGTAACTGGCAGACAGTACAATAGACCTACCATCTCAGCCACAGAAAAATTGTGTATCTATAACATCTTCAGACATCTATAGTGCCCATACAATTTGATTTTTCAAAACTTGACCAACCAAAATGTGCGGATAGTAGACAAATAATTATCGATAAAAAAATTCGACCAACGTTTCCAAAAAATGAAGACATTTTTTTTTTATAGAAAATCCTTGTTTTTGTTATTTATTGTATCTTTGTTTTTTAATGGTGTATTTATTTAAATGTAGTCTGGTCTGACAGTTAGAAAGTATACTTACATGTTCGATTAAAATAAAATAACAACATGAACCAAGAAAACCTAATAAATAGTTTAAATCAAATCTTTTATATTATTTTAATTTTTATCAAAAATTTGTGATGTTTCTTAAAATGTTTTTAACTGATTGCTCTGAAATTTTTAAACTAAGTCTTTGAGGTACATTTATGTGCACATTAAAGATTATGATTTTTTTTCTTTTATTTCTTTTTTTCACTTTTTATCGATAATTATTTTTCCACACATTTCGGTTAACTAAATTTTGAAAAATCACATTGTAAATTACGGCTGTCTTTTATCATCAGAATAGCTATGTGCTTGTTCGCTAAAACATAAAAAAACCAGTGCTTTATACTAAACTTATAAATTGTCATATAAGATACGGACCTATATACGTAAGAAAGAGAATAAAATTTAGAATACAGTCATACTGAACCCCAATTGATCTAAATTGCCTTGCTCTTGACCGATTTTTATATAGGCCTTGACAATATATTTGCGGGATATAACGGTTGTATATATGGCACCAGAGGGTATGACGGATTTCCTGATGACAAGAAATACATATCACAAAGGGCCCGGCCATTTTTTTGCGCCGCGGATTTTGGGAACGATTTCAAGGGGGCATTCATTTTTTCGAAACTAGCTGTTCCCGCAAACTTCGTTTCTTCGGTTCAGTTTGTATGGGAAAAATTAAAATGTGGTTTTTCCCAGTTTCCTTACAATCGAACAGGATAAAAATTATCTTATGTCCTTCTTCTGGGTCAAAGCTACCTCCCCATTAATTTTCAGCTAAATCAGTTTAGCCGTTCTTGAGTTATAAATAGTGTAACTAACGCCACTTTTTATATTTATACTAGCTATCCCGGCGAACGTCGTTCCGCCCGTTCAGTTTGTATGGGAAAAATTAAAATGCCGTTTTTCCTAGTCTCCTTGCTGTTGTAAGGGATAAAATGTACCTCATGTCCTTCTTCCGGCTCTAAGCTAACTCTCCATCAATTTTCAGCCTAATCAGTTTTATGTAGATTGTTTTTATTGCTTTTAAGGTGTATTCTGCAATTAGGGCCTAAGACAAATCCAACAAATCAAAAACCATGAAAATCAGTTCAGCAGATCTCGAGGTTATAAGTGCTATAACAAAATCGACTTTTTTTTAAATATTATATAGATAGATTTGTTGAAACACACACACTCACGCATATACACCTACTAACACTCACAAACATATATACACAAATACTTACCTACTAAGACACACACAGTCACTACTCACGGCAGTGGCCATCACTAAAGTTATGTTAACTGATTTACAGTTTTATTATTGCGATGCATATAATTTAGCGCTGTAAAACTGAAAATAATTCTTCTTCGATTTCATTAAGACCTCTAAGTACACAAAAAATGAATATTTTCTGATGATCTGAATGATTTAAACTTGGAGGTAGGTTGTTCCATTCTCCGAAGTTTGCACTTTCTGATAAAAACATATTTTTTAAAATCAGTTCAGAAATCCAGTAGACGCAAATAAGATACTTAAATAAAAAAATAAAGTCGAACAATTTCGGAGTCCGTTAAAAATCTACTTACTTGAACAAAATCGGAGACATAGTTTATCTGTATAGGTATAGGTACATACAGATAGATATACAGTTTGACCAGATAGTACATACATATGTATCGATTGTCTCAGTATATCTTTAAAACATAATCGTACAAGTATTTTGATAAAATTTATCTCGTATAAAAGGAAACGCTCAGACGAGCGTTATACACATATACGTATCTTCAAGCAAAGTCCCTCAACGACTATGCAAAGAGTATCAAGTGCTGATTCTCTCGATTCTTGCAAACTTTTTTAGCTTCCTTTACATTTATTACCCTTTTTATACAAACACGCCGGTTCCGGAGACTCTTGACTGCCTTTATGTCTAGCATCATAACTTATCGTGATGAGGGCTTTTTTCCTATATATTTTTTAACTTTAGTTTTTTTGATGTTATTGGAAGGCAAACAAGCAAACAAGCAGAGTGATTTTCTGATGGTAAGAAATTCATGCCACCTAGAGGCATCAAAGGTGGTGATGGTGCGTTGCCAACCTGAGGTCGGGATGTTAGGCCTTGAGCAAAAGTAAGTTTACCGGCTACCTTACCCCCCGAACCGGAACAAGTCAACGGCAAGCATTGACGTTATGGTGGTAGGAACAGGCAAGGCTTTGGTACCGATCCGGGCGAGTCGCTGCAATACTCTATCACCTAGTAAGATGTCACGTCTCTAGTTACGGTTAGCCTTTTACGAGCTGCCTGGCAGGAAGGCAGATGGTCTATTCTGCAAAGGAGCCCGGATCAACACGGGCAAAAACAGTGAGTGTTAACAATCATAACTTTAATGTTAGCAGTTTTAATACTCGTCGACTAGTTTTTATTTATTATTTTATATACAAACAACCATGTTAAAGTTTCTTGCCAGGGGAAACTTCATTTACAGTAGTACTATTTAAATTATGAGCTTCAGCTTTACACTTTTTACTCTTTTTACACTTTATACTTTTATTTTTAATACTGTACTGTACTTTTTACCTTGCAGTTTAAAAAAATAAAAAAAACTTACATGATAAATAGAACAATACTGATAGTACTGTACTTTTTAACTTGTAGTTTAAAAAATTGCAGAGAGAGTATTTTTTAAAGAACTCCCACAAAATTCGATAACTTATTTTTTATATTGTCTTTATTTAAAAACACTTTTTTTGTGTGTAGCACCTCAGTTTTTTTACGAACAAGCGAGTTTCTATTAGCCCCATTTTAACTTGATGAAGATTAGATATCCACAAGTAGTTTTTGAGTTTTACTAAATAACGCGCATTGTTGTTTGAAATTGGCATAAAAGTAGGTATTTAGCTGTAACTTGTAACGTCAAGTATTATTAATTTAAATTGAACTCTAAATGAAAGAATTATGTATCAAATACAGACAAATTCAGTAAAACTATCTTAAATCAACATTTGCTCGTCTGCTCTTGGCCTAACAAGACAAATGAAAATCGTTGTAAAGCAGTAATTCAGATTGTTATAGCTATTGTACCAAGATCTTTTCAGTAAAATATTCGATGTTATTGGGTACGTAAGTAGAAATTTATTTTAAATTAGTTTGGGAAGAGATTTTAAGATCCTTATTTATCGATTAAAACAATGGTCTAAAATGAACATTGAACATATTGTAGAACAGCTCATTTTTTTAAAGTGCTAATATCTTGCTAACATTGACCTCTAATGGTTGTTAACCGCGAGGTTTTTACAATTTCACCGGACTATGACAGCCCATTTGGACCACAAATTATAAAGACTTTTATTTGAACGACCACACCAAAATAAGTACAATTGTGATTGGATGCAATTAAAAAAACAAAGCTCATGTCCATGACTACGTGACTTTTTGGGGTTGTCAGTCAATCGGCACTAGAAAATTTTACATTTTTAGCTTTTTTTAACTTAGATATACCTACATATTTCTGTAAAATAAAAAAAACACGCTGGAAACAGTTACCTAACTATTACATATGATTAAAATTTATGTCGGCACAAAAAGGTGAGAATCTCTGTTCTAGGTGATGGCAATAGACAAATTAAAAAACATTCAGTCATTCAAAATTCGAAAAGTAATTATTGACTATTTAAGGTGTTGTCATTACACAAATCAAAAACCTTTCCCTCAATTTGGGGTAACTTTTATTAGCGGAAGTTATGGATTCCAGTTAGCTAACACAGTTATATCTTACTTGTATATAGAGAAAATTTGCGACAAAGAAACGACGACCAATCAAAGTTGATTGCAGATGTTATCCACGTAACAAGTCCTTGACGTGTCTCCAATTTGCCGTAATCAGACAATCACTGCGACCGATTTACCAATCAACAGACAACAGGTGACCGTCTCACTTCGACGTGCTGTGGCATTCTGGACACATCCTGGATACTAGCACGTTTAAACATGAACACCCTGTATCTAGTGGTGGCGCTTTCTGGTATGTACTTTTCGTATTTTCTACATTATATGGGTAATTTCACAAGTTACAAAAAATACCAATTTGTCTTAGAGATAAGTCAGATAACTTATTAAATAAATTTAATTGTTCGTAGTGTTGTGCTGCAATTTCTATACACATCTACTTATTTCTGCCACCATATTATCAGTATTTCTCACTGTCATATCCGAACGGCAGTTACTTGTGGACTTGTTCAAAGGTCTAAAACTCAGGCCATAGGACAACGATGTATCTAAATATTAATTACTAGCTGTTGTCTACGGCTACGTCCACGTCTTCACAGGAACCCGTTGTACGATTGAGATTAAAAGAGAATCTACAGAAAAGATAGTCCAATTTTTTTCATAATTATTAAATTTCGGGTTTATATTTAGTGAAGTTATTAAATTTTGGTGGCATTTTGAACGATTTTGTTCAGTGAAAGTGCATAAATGAAAAAAATCACGAAGAAATTAGCGTCTGGTATATTTCCTCGTTGCCGCCAAATCTCACTGTATGAGCTTAAGTAATGAGGCCACCGCTTTACTCAAGACCCTGACATGACTTATTGACGACTTATGACTAATTATAATGAATCCCGATTTTAGTAAATTTGATGCAAATTTCTATTTGACTAATGGCAAAATGCTAACGCTTATGCCAAAATCTAAATAAAGACACATACCCTGCTGTAAATTTTGACCATCAACCATGTACTTGTTCTATGTCTTATCTTTTTTTTCTTTATCCTGACGCTCACGCTCGTCTTTACCCGATCTTTAACATCTTCTAGCTACAGATTATTGGTTCACAACTTCTGTCTTGTCTTCACAATGTCAAGCCAGCGTTTCTTGGGTCTACCTAAAGATCTTAAAGCCATTTATTCTCCATGTACTCCTTGGGTTTCTTAAGGCATAAGAATAAAATATTGGAAACGACTATCTTGAATTTTATCTTACATCTTATGCACTTCGAGACTGCAGTGAACGTACTCGTTACGTATGCGATCTTTTTTTTTCTAAAACAGCGCATCTACCTTAAAATTTTCCATTTATCCATCGTTTTTTTTTCCTACAGATAAATGAGATACCTACCTAAGTAGCAGAAATTTGGTTAACATAAAACGATTTTTTTATTTTCTGTTTTTTGAGTGTTAAACAATATTGCATGGGCATATAAATATCTCAGATATAAAATCTCCTTTTTTCGTTGCTTGCCTCTTTCATGTTTCGTGCTGACGGTTAGGACAGCCGGTAGGTATGTATGAGCTAACATCCCACCCATAGGATAACGGTGTATCAATTACATATTTGGTGATAACCTACCATGCTTGTTTTTGCCAGTAGGAAACCCGCTAGCTTGTTTGCCACTGATTAATATCTTATAAAAAAGCAAAAAATACTGGTTTACAGTATTTACCTAGCTTTCATACCTAAGCGAGAAAAATAGCTACCGTGTGTGTGTCTATCTATCCGTGGCATCATAACTATTGAACAGAAGCACGCTTTTAACGCGGATTTTTTGTTTGAAAACTGGAGTGACCGCTATGCTATTAGCTGTATTACATGTAAGTTTTGTCGGGGGCTATTGAAATTTTTAAATTTGAGTGTTATATTCCATAAAAAAATATATAGAAATAGGTCCATCCGTTAAAAGTTGTGACGCTACGGAAACACACACACGCACACACACGCAAACATGTACTTTAACCGGCTACCTTATCCTCGGAACCGGAACACGTCAACGGCAAGCACTGATGTTATGGCGGCAGGAGTAGATAAGGCGGTGGTACCAATTCGGGCGAGTCGCTGCGAAACTCTACCATTTAGAAAATAAAAATGAATAAATGTCTCTGGACAAGTTACACAAATTGAATCTAAGTAAGCAAATTATATGCTTGTGTTATGGGTGTTAGTCAACGATATTAATACATAGTACATAATACTTTAATACATACCAGAATAAATTTGATAAGTTACACCCAGACCCGGAAATGCAGCAATCTAAATGTTTATCACACAAATGCCTGCCCCCGTCGGGAATCGAACCTGAGCCTCACGGTTGGTCGGTGTAGTTAGGCGTGTACGCTAGCCACTCGACCAACGAGGCGGTCATAGCATAGTGTATATCCGGGCAAGTAGTTGCACAGAACTCTACCATCAGTGGTCATGTTGGTAATAATAACTTATGCTATCGTCTTAGAAGCTGTCACATAGGGAGTAAATGATCTATACTGAAGACTTGGACCAACATGGTTCACGTTAATATAGTCATATTATGAAAATTACAAAAACTCTGATTTAAGAACATTAATATCAAAATCTAATATTAAATTTTATCTCCTCTGTGGTCTAGCAGTCCGGCGTCGGACTTGACTTCTAGAGGTCCCGAGCTCGAACCCCAGGTCAGGCAACAAAAAAAAATTAGAAAGTGTATTTTTCAATCTCTCATAAAAATAACGTTGCCCGGGATGGGATTATTTGTCCGGTTGGCGATAGAGATACCCCTTCGGAGATACGGGCGTGAAGGTACCTTTTTTTAAATATTAAATTACAAGTCTGCTTCTGCACTTTCAAGTGTTCGTTTCTAAAACACGGGCAACAATTGTTTCTCAAACATAAAAACGCGTTCAAAAACATTAACATTTTTTGACGTGACAACGGCTTATAATTCGGTGGATCCGGCTGCACGCACCAAAAAACATGGCTCATGCGGCGTTACCTCGCTCTGAGGCGTGCCACTTAAGGCTTGAAGTGCAAGCGAGAGCGCGGAATGAGCAACAAAGAGGCACAATCGGCCTCCGTTCTTATGACGTTGTGACGCTCAACTATCGTCAGTAAACCGACTTTACAGATAACCGTTTTTAATGGAATAAAACAGCGAAAAAGCATTACGGCTGCTGATGGTAAACAACGTGGCCTATAGACACCATAGACGTTATACATACTGTCCTATGAGCAAGGTGTTGGGACTAATGAGCCTACGGATACTGTACCCTCTGGACTGGAACACGACATTGGTAGTAATTTTGATGCGCAACAATTAAACTAATTTTAAGCTATAGCTATCTTCTTTCAACGAAAATAAAAGAAAGAGAAAAAACACTTTTATTGCTGTCAGGTTTGTCAACATTTCTACAGACGTTTAATCTATCACTCGTAAAACGTTGATTAAAAACATCACCATTTGACATATCCGGACTAATCTGACATGTATATAATGTTCCATTCCTGTTGTTTTTGTTTCATTTGAAAAAGATAGCATCCATTTAAAATAAGTTTAGTTTGTGAACAGTAGAATCATCACCATTATCGCGTCAGGAATGGGTAAAGAGATAAAACGCGATCAAGTTGTTGAATTGGACTCGACTCTACCACCAGTAACCTTTTTATGATGACAATATATTTCACCTATCCTCATCTCTTATTAGCTACCTGATAGGGAAAAAGCTTTTTTACATAAGGGACTCCGAACAACACGAGGAATTAATATTTTCTGCAAGATTCCTAAGTACTTCAGCCAAGTGGTTAAAATATTTATGGGTGAATAACATATATTATAAATTGTATTTATAGGCTTTATGGGTTTATAGAAAATTATACTTGATCTCATATGAATATCCATTAATAGTTAATAGCAACAGATTTGCTTTTAAAAACTCGTAAAACAGAGGTTAAACATACTTCAAGAGTAATTTATACGGTCTACAGAAAAAGGAAAAACATTACCTTTCTACATTCACTAAATAAGTATTTTCCTACTACAGAATCGCTTGCGTCGTGAAAGAAAGTCAAAAAATCACTACTAAAATTGAAATAAAATTATTTAATTTGTAATTTTCCGCCAAAAAAATTGTATACGTACTGTAGCGCGGCAAAACAGAAAAGACAGTGTGCTATGAATGAATGGGACTTACCAAAGACCCCAAATATATCCAGCTCCACTCAACGAAGGCCAACCTTCGTAGAGTGCAGTCGAATTCTCCTGATGATGCTTCAGTTGCGAATCGAAACGCACATTAAGTTATTAGTAGTGCGTGTATTGTCGGTGCTAATAAACCAGTTTAGTGGTGTTTGTGTTGTGTGGAGCTGGACATTTGGAGCCTTTGAATGCTGGTAATTCCAATTCATTCATAGCACACTGTTTTTCCTGTTTTGCTGCGCTACAATGCGTATACAGTTTTTGACGGGAAATGACATACTAAATAATTTTGTTTGAATTAAAGTCAAAAAACACAAATTTGCATATAAAATATTATTATTGATGACACCATATTAAATTTTATAATTAATTTTGACGGATACCTATTCTACTACTTTAAATTGAACTTATTTTAAATAGAACTTAATTTATTTTCTACTTATGTACACGGAATAGGACACTTTCTACATTTACTTTGCACTTAAGGTTCCGTCTTCAGAACATTTTCCTACTTAGATAGTGTTGGTTAAAAGGTAACAAAACCTATTCAATTGCCTTGTGTTCTAAAGATACTTGAAATCGATTCTATTACGCGTGTGATGTATACTTATGTATATAGTAGGTAATAATTATAATATATCTACAAAAAAAACACACAGAGATTCTAAACTTATTTTAGATGAATCCAATCTCTTTGTTATGAATTATAAGTAACAGTTAAAGAACGTTTTAGATTTGTTAAATTAGTTAGTACACAACAAATTATACTGGCTTTAATTGACAGTGTGTTAGTCTACCCCTGATAATTAAAAGTAACAATAGAAAAAGTAACTGTTTTGAATCAGAATCGACGCGTCTATATACAATACTAACAATACTAAAATCTATCATAGGATCGGAACGCGTCCACACACTGAGAATATCCTGCAAGAAACTCAGCGGACTAGCCTTTTATCCTCATTTTACAATAATTACAGTATTTAGTTTAGTATTTTGTATGTGTTATGTAATATCCTGATTTGCTTTTGTCGTCGCTACATGGACAAAATGGAATTTGAAAAACCAAAATTGGATAAAGCAAAACTGAGATCAAGTCCAAAACAGTTATTAGCAACCTTTTCGTAACTTTTCAGTTGTTCGTAGTTATTTTGTTTCGTAAGTCATTAAAATACCTAAAAGTTTATCGACTGAGCGTACTGCTCTTTTAAAAGAAACAACTTCGTTACGTAACACAAGGATAAGATTCAGCCAAGGTCTTATATTTAGATAAAAATAAATGTCTGTTATATAACATTGACCTATCAGTTATCTATTTAGTTTACAAAGAACTATCTGCATAGATTGGTTTACATTCAATATTGGGTCTGTATCAAAGCTAGAAGTTATAGATATTATCTTTTCATATAAAATATGTCAAATATATTGAATGGTAAAGTTTGTGTTGTTACTGGAGGAGCAAAGGGTATTGGATTTGGAATAGCTGACTGTTTTCTTCAACATGGTGCAAAGGCTGTAATAGTTCTTGACATAGATCAAGATTCAGGTCAAAAAGCAGTAGAAACTTTATCATCAAAGCATGGAGGGAGAACTTCTTATTATAAATGTGATGTGACTAAGGATTTAGAGGAAGTTTGGACAAACCTAACAAAAACGTACACAAATATTGACGTATTAGTCAATAATGCTGGATGTGTGGACGAGCAGGATCCAAGAAATACCATCGAAGTAAATACACTTGCTGTGATCAACTGGTCATTAAAGTTTTGGGAACATGCACGAACTGACAAAAATGGTAAAGGAGGAACTATAATTAATGTATCATCAATATGGGGTTATAGAGCTGAACCATATATGCCGATGTATCAAGCTTCAAAGTATGCTGTTACGGGTTTCACAAAAGGAATTGGCCATGATTATAATTTTAATAAATTCGGAGTTAAAGTGGTTGCTGTGTGTCCGGGATTGACTAAAACAAATTTGTCTACTAATCAGATAGCTTGGTCTGGTCAAGATGAATATAATGAGTATGTGAAAAAACTTCCTAAACAAGAGATTAAGGATGTAGGAAATGCAGTAATACAAGTTCTTGTACATGCAAAAAGCGGTACTGCTTGGTTGATAGAAGGAGCTCAACCTATTACAGAAGTTTAGTATGATTCACACTCTTTGTCGTCAACTTGAGGTAGAACTACAAAATTTCTTCTCACTTCATACTTTATTCTAAAAAATATTAGAATGATTAACAAAGAAACATTTTATCATTACTGAAAGTGTATATACGTTAAATTAATATGAAAAAATATTGGAAATAATGTAACATGTATATCTTCTTAAAATTTAGCTAATTATATATTTTTAATTACAATACATAATAAAATCTAAACTTCTGATCATCAACAATTTTATAGTGATGTAATATTACGATTGTCGATATTTTACTTCACGTTCCCAGAAAAGAATATTTGGGCAAGATATGAATGGATGCCATTGGCATTGAAGGTATAAATCACAGTCTATCCACTATCGTAATAAGAATTCTTTCAAGTACTCACTTTTAAGTAAATAAAGTGGTTTTAATGTAATCTGATAAAAAATTTTTGTAATGTTAATGAATCTTGTAATAAATATAAAGAGCCTTAAAAATATAAACATATTTGCACACTACAATGTAAAAACAAATATGTTGGCGAAAACTAACACTTCTTTCGTTTCATTACATTTTTTTATTTATAACCCAATTGAGTAGCACTAAGTAAGAAAGTAAATTGGTAGTATCCGTTTCAATCGATAGGTAAATAATAATTCCGATCTATTTACCTATACTTAACCATCGATCATCACTAATAAATCATGTATCAATATCGGTACTCTACTTTTTCTGGACAGCCTTAGAATGTCAGAATGGCAGCCATATTTTGTAGCAAATGTCAATCTTGTAATAGTATCTCAACGCGCATTATAAAATAATGTGCTTACATCATGTCACCAGTTCTTTCACATCTTATCAACTTTTCGTTCGAGCATGTCAGTTTTCCCGAACGCCTAAAAATAAGAGTTGTTAAACCATTGCATAAAAAATAGCAAGGATATGTGTAACTATAGGCCCATTACTTTAATTTTCATCTTTGCTAAAGTTTATGAAAAAGTTAGATATAGTCGAATAACGAACTTTATTTACCAGCATAGCGTTATAGCAAAAGAACAAAATGATTTTTTGAAACGAAAATCAACGACGCTAGCGGCCTTTTTACTTGTTCATTACTTAACTGAAAATATTAGCATACGTAATCCGGTCTTGACGGCATTTTTTGACATGACTCAAGCTTTCGATTGTATTAACCATTGTAAGTTACTGCAGCAATGTGAACGTTATAGCATAAGAGTACCAGCACTAGATTGGATACAATCGTACCTGGCTGGACGCAAAAAATGTACACAAATAGGGAAAGTAAATGAATATGGAGTTTTAACAACTTACCTACTTGTTAATAAATAGGTCCGGAGTATTGCAAGGGAGCATTATGGGACCACTTATATTTCTATGAGATACAAATGATCTCCCAATAATTTCAGATAATAATTTTGATCCGTTTGCAGATGTCATATCGGTAATAATTCCGAAAGGAAATATATCTGATAAGGATATGAATGTAACATAAACAAAACTTTAGAGCAAGTGATTTCATGTATGGATTCAAATGACCTCAAAGCAAACATATCTAAAACTAAGTTTATACACTTCCACAACGTTAAAAGTAATAAACGTGATATTACAACTAGCTGTTCAGGTAGCGACTTAAAAAATGACAATGGCATGACATTTTTAGGCATAACCTTAGATGAACACGTCAATTGGAAACTACAGAAAAACAGTTTATGCGGTAAGATAAATAAGTACGTTCTTGCATTAAATATTTTTAATAAAATATCAAGACAACAAGCATAATTAGTAGTATATCACGGTTACGTTGGGTCTGTTTTGAGGTATTGTCTCCTTTTATGAGGTAATTTTCCTCGTGCTGGTAGAGCCTTCTTAGCTCAAAAAAAATATATATGCCAAATACTTGCAGTCTACTAGCACACTTCTTGTAGACCACTCTTTAAGGAGTTAAAAAACTTTCCACTTGCTTCACAGTATATTTATGAAGTTTGTAGTTTTGTAGCAAATTATACGGATATATATAAATCGGAAAACAAAATAGACATAATTTATCTAGTGATCCTACTAAAATTAAATTTCCGAAGTGTCATAGTTACTTATATCAGAGAAACTGCTACATAATGACGATAAAAATCTATAATGCTCTTCCAAAAATATTAGGGAGTTAAAAAAACTTTTTAAAAGAAATAAGTAAAATCTAAAATAAAGAGTAAAGTAAGTACTAAAGTAACTACGTTGGTAAAAACCGACTTCAAAACTTAACTTAACACTTATTTACTTATATAATTATTAGTTTAATGCTTGACACCGACTTCAAACATATTAGTAATTTGCACACATAAATAATAGCTAGTATTAAATAAATATTAAATTTATATTATTTTTTAGTTTTCAGTTTCAGTTTACTTTTTAGTTTTCAAATCGGTTTTTATTAACGTAGTTATTTTTATTTAACGCTTTTAAGTTTAGTGCTGATATGATTTATTTTAATAAAAATAAACGTCAGGATAGGTAAAAATAGATAAAAAATGCTCATAAAATAAAAACTAATAGGCCTGCCTGATTCAAATTTTATGGGGCCAATTCGAAGCTATTCCGCATCAAATAACTACCTTTAAAATGATTTGTAATAAATATTGAAGCTCATCAAACATATTAATAAATTATCTATTAAAAACATAAATAAGTGCTATGATTTAAATGTTTAAATGTGTATAAATATATATTTTTTTCAATTTTAATTAAATATTTGCACACCAGAATATGTTGTATGCTTAAATATCTTTGCTACAAATTTGTAACACACATATTTCGCAAATAATTTTAATTTTTTTTTCATTATTTTCTGCTGATAAAAGACGAACTTTCGAAATATTAACAGTACCCTCTGTATAATAACTTGTAAATAGTATTTCAAATTTGCAAAGAACATTATTTAAATAAGGTAAAATATCTGTAGATGATCCGCCTAAATGTAACTGATAAGGTGAACCGATATCTGCGAATACGAATACGGATATTCAACACATCATTAATACAGACACACTTGCACCAGTGTTTGGGATATCTACATAAACCATCGATGAGATAAACGTATTCTGTCACATTTTTCCAGAAATGCTATTTTTGATCATTTAATTTTAAATAAAATTTTGCCTACTTTAATTTGATTTTTAGCGTTAATTTTGGAATAATTTGCGAATTATAATTAAAACTTCCTGCATTATAATTAAAAAATAACGAAATTTAATGTTTTTTTGCTATCTGTACTAGATCAAAGGATCTTATCTAATTCTGAGAGCACTCAATTTTAATTTAGAGCAAAGACTGGCAGCAGACGGCGGTGATATCACCCGGAAATTCTTAGGCATATTGCGCTCCTCTGACTCACAGCTTATCTTGAGGAAACATTAATTTCTTAATTCTAGAAGAAATGCTTGATTAGATGTCAAATATAGTAAGCCCAATCAATCAATAAGTTGCATAAACGTCTGTTTGAGTGTTTGTAGATACGTAACATACTAACGGCCCGCCCTGGCTTCGCATCGGTATAAAATATACATGTAAACCTTCATCTTCAATCACTTTATTTCGTTAAAAACACCGCATTCAAATCAATTGCATAGTTTTATAGATTTAAGCATACAAAGGGACATAAAGACAGAGGAAGCGACTTTGATTTATACTATTTTATAGTTTTATACGTCCAATGTTTTCGGTTCGGAGGGTAAGCTAGCCGGTAAACTTACTTTTGCTCGAGGCTAAGCATCCTGGCCTCGGGTTGGCAACGCACCATTACCACCTTTGGTGTCTCTAAAAAAAGTGGTGTCTCTAGGCGGTGTGAATTTCTTACCATCAGGAAATCCGTCTGCTTGTTTGCCTTCCATTATCATAAAAAAATAGACGATTGCTATCACTAGCAATCAGCGATCGAAATGCAATAAATTGCTGTGTGTCAAATAAAATCGGATAACGTAAGCAATTGTTTGCTTTGTAAGTCGTACAAAAATGTCATATTAGAAATTAAAAAAAAAAATCGCGTGACTTGTGCCATTACGTTACTACGTTGCAAATCACTTATTAAGCATGCTTTCACCTTATGTCAAAAAAAACAGAAGCAATTCGTATTTTATGCCTATCTGTTGACAAGACGTAGATTCCAAAGAAGAGCTCATATCACAGGCGAGAAAGTAAATAGCCGTTAAAAATTAGTATTTCTAGTAATAGCCCCAGTGAGTAAGAATACACTCGCATAATTAAACAAGAATCTTATGTCTCACTACAACATAGACCCACGTTTAAAAAATGCGCATATTCTAAAAATCGAGACTCACGCTTAAATCAGGTTTTGTCAAGATTTACGTGATTTAATTTCATAGCTTCCTGCCAGTTCTTAAATATCGAGTGGCGTTTAACTAGTCATTAATGAAAACAATCTCAATTAAGAAATGTTGCGATGAAATAGTTTTCATTGATTCTAGTATAAATATTTATTTTGATTTAGTTTTGCATATCAAAGCGTATTCCCACGTACCGAATACGAGATCTTACTTCAAAAGCGGACACGACCTCAATCTGATATAGGTGACTTATAAACTAGTGATCTATTTATGATAACCGGTGCAATCACATCCGCTATTAAATTACGTTTGCACGCAATTGGCAAATTTCGTTGAAATGCTACCACTCCAATTGCAAAAATCAGATTATTATTGCTCCATTAGTTTTTCTAAGTCACAAGGAGACATAAAAAAATAAAGATTCTAAAAAAATCTAATAATCATATTTATTATAATGATATCTATAATAAATACATTAGTGATGATATAATAACACTTTATATTATCATAACATCATTATAATAATATCTATAATAAATCACGAAAAAGGCATTGTTTTAATTATTATTTAAAAGGTAAAAAAAAACGGAGTGTTTTGCACGGAATATTTAGGTTGTGACTGGTAGTGACAATTTGTAAGAAGTATTGGAAATTGACAGATGACGTCTACTACAAATAAACCTGCCATTGCAGTTCTTAAAAACTTCTCAATTTGTTGTGGTGATTTTGAACACTGTGTGGCTAAATATTTTTTTGTTTTTATAGGTAAGCCTTACATATTTTTCTTATTACCTACGTTTTATTCAAAAATACTTAAATTATTTACGATTAAACTACAATGTAACTGCAAATCGCTCAAATAAAGGGCAAATCGTACCTACCACTTTGTTGACAAATCTTACTTGTCATGTTATACGTCAACATTTTACGATATTACGTCATTTTGGTGTTGCTGGGTGTATTATAGTGTTGCTAGATAGAAAAACATTTTGTAATGCCATGGTTTTACTATCATTGTGTAATTATTATATTACAATTTGATCCCGCGTATACATGTGGTAATTATATAGAAAATTACGATAGATATGCTGATTTTAGTTTCTTTGACAAATTTAGGATCTTGTCAGTATTAAATTATCTGTAATCAATT
>NJDC01004278.1:52266-71925 GCA_002245475.1 Calephelis virginiensis
ACGGAGTGTTTTGCACGGAATATTTAGGTTGTGACTGGTAGTGACAATTTGTAAGAAGAAGTATTGGAAATTGACAGATGACGTCTACTACAAACAAACCTGTCATTGCAGTTCTTAAAAACTTCTAAATTTGTTGTGGTGATTTTGAACACTGTGTGGCTAAATAATTTATTGTTTTTATAGGTAAGCCTTACATATTATTCTTATTACCTACGTTTTATTCAAAAAGACTTAAATTATTTACGATTAAACTACAATGTAACTGCAAATCGCTCAGATAAAGGGCAAATCGTACCTACCACTTTGTTGACAAATTTTACTTGTCGTGTCAAACGTCAACATTTCACGATCTTGCGTCATTTTGGTGTTGCTGGGTGTATTATAGTGTTGCTAGATAGAAAAACATTTTGTAATGCCATGGTTTTACTATCATGGTGAAATTATTATATTACAATTTGATCCCGCGTATATATGTGGTAATTATATAGATAATTACGATAGATATGCTGATTTTAGTTTCTTTGACAAATTAAGGATCTTGTCAGTTTTAAATTATCTGTAATCAATTTGTGTTGTGGTAAAATTTGTTTTTTTTTCATTACATTTTTGTGCACTACCCTATGTGTGTTTTTGTCACCATTACCCAGGGTAAACTGGGAGAGAATGCTTTTTTGGCATTAAATTCGCCTTTGTACATTTATTTTAGTGCACTAAAATATTAAATAAATTAATATAGATTTAAACATTATGTCACTCAATCATCAAATAAAATATATTATGTTACCTTTCAAAGTAATTAGGATTCCCAAATAAAGATACTGAAATAAAAAAATTTGGTGTCGTGGGACACCAGGTAGGAACGAAGTTCCTTCGGCTAACGTAGAATCGATACAATTCATGAGTATATACTATACATTGGCCGGGTGGAGTGAGAGAGAAAGAGAAAGTTATCATACACTACTCGCTTGTATACGACTGTCGCGCCTGCGCACGTCTCATTTAACGGTTTTGTTCCACGGACTTTTTCTTACGGTTTTACTATCACATTTTTTTCAGTTCGGTCGCGCAGTAGCTGTCGCTACTGCGCACGTCTCATTTAACGGTACTCCACGGGTTCTTTCTTACGGTTTTTACTATCACATTTTTTTCAGTTCGGTCGCGCAGCAGCTGTCGCGACTGCGCACGTCTCATTTAACGGTACTCCACGGGTTTTTTCTTACGGTTTTTACTATCACATTTTTTTTTCAGTTCGGTCGCGCAGTCAAACCCCTACCTCCCCCAAGCCTGCCGTAAGGAACTTCGTTTCAATATTGTTTTTTAAGATTTTTTCTATGTCTGCATTTAAATATATTTCTAAACTAGGTGATTATTTATTTTTAATTTACCATTAGGTATTTTTTATAAAAAGAAAGAAAGAAAACTATAAAATACTAAAAAACCGAACGACATAACTATCTTGCGCACATTATTTTTTTCGTTTTTTGAATTTTGAATGTAACCATGAAATTAAGTAATTTAAGAAAAATCTGGAGTTAAATTATTATTTTGAAGGTTTTTTTTATGACAAAATACAGACAGACTGTAAGAGATAACCGCAGCTTATAAACACCATAGACGTTGCAGGTGCGCCGCTGTCCTGTAGCCAGGGTATTAGAAAAATTATGCAAATCTATCGACTACCCTACCTTTCGAACCGGAACATGACATTGTCATTATGGTGACAGGGGTATGTAAGGGGGTGGATCTCTACCCAAGCGGGTTGGTGTATGGCACTCTTCCACCAGTGGTCTTGTTTGTGACCGTGTTCCGTGATAACCCGTTTCGCCTTTGCTCGCCTTTTGTCAAAGGGCCTAGACCAACACAGGAGACTTTTTTGTAACATGCCATTGAAGAGTGTGCTATTTTAATCTCACAAGTAAATTTTTAGAAAAAATCCATACTTAGAAATACGAAAGTCTATCTGTCATACTTTCTCGGCTATACCATTGAATCGATTTCGATGACATTTGATAGGTATAGGCTCCTTTTTTTAAATTCAACTCCGAAAGACTGTAGGACATGAAAACTTGAAAATTAACTCGACGGTTACAAAGTCTCGGGTCATCGTCTAACTATTTAAACTAGTGGTCGACCATTGGACGAAATTCGACCACAATATTTTTTTATATCTTGTTTATAAGAACGACGTCTTCATTTCTCAAGACCAACTACATTGTTTCCAAACTTTTTAGTGCGCCATCTGTGATCTTTTATCGTCAACATCAATATATTTGTTTGTGTGTGTCAAATGCATGGTAGTGTGGGTAATGTTTTATTGTACTTTATAAGCATTATTATTGAAAAATATTAGAGTTCTGTACTTCTCCTACACATAAACTAAAAGTGTGCCAAATTTTGTGCTCCTGCGTTCTCGCAAATTTCGTAAAAAGGGGTTCAAAGTTTTGGCATCACGTATTAATATATAGATTTCAGATTCACTCTCTCAAATTCTATTCCTATTGAGCTGTAAGTTGAATTACAATTTGTTTTGTTGAGATGACAGTGATCGTTGAGTGGAATCACCCAAGTTTTAGGGTTACTCTTGAATCTCGATTTCATGCAAATTGGAAATTGAAATCGGGTAGGTATATCATTTTAAACACAATATTAGCGAGTTATTATCATTATTCTAAAGCACCTAAAATCACATATACGATTTCAATTTCTAATTCGTATGATATCGAGATTTTAGAGTTACCCTACAGTTCTTTGTTAGGTCCCCTGAGTAGTATTATAGCTTCATGGGAATCACCGTTAACCATTCCATTCCATTTCCCTCATGTTGGTCAGGGCTCCTTTGCAGAATAGATCATCTGCCTTCTTGCCAGGCAGCTCGTAAAAGGCGAGCATAGGCTTACTGTCACTAACACCGTGGCTTCTTACTAGTTGGTAGAGTTTCGCATCGACTCGTCCGGATTAGTACCACCGCCTTACCTATTTCTGCCACCATAACGTCAATGCTTGCCGTTGACGTGTTCCGGTTCAGAGGGTAAGGACCCGATAAACTTATTTTTGCTTTAGGACTTACATCTCTACCTCAGGTTGGCAACGCACCATTACCACCTTTGGTGTCTCTAGGCGGCGTGAATTTCTTACCATCAGGAAATCCGTCTGCTTGTTTGCCTTTCATTATCATAAAAAAAAACCAACCTAAAGCTTATTCATCTGCCTGCATATAATTGGAACCTACTATTTTATTTCAGCGATTTTGGTGAAAGCCGAAGAAGAAATAATGAAGAATTTAACAACAGTCACGTGGGCACACGCTGTGAACAACAAAACATATCTAGAAGCAACGTTGGCGAGTACGTACTTTTATAAAATGCTTACACCTACTTTAAATAGGAATGGGACGATGCCATCCACAAGCTGACATTCAGAATCGTCTGGTTCTTGCCTTGCCTATTTCTGTTGCTTTAATGTCGCAGCTCTCCTTTGTCGTGTCTTGCTTGGAGTTTAGGTTACGTTATTTTAAACCGGGATGTGACGATCCCATCACCTTCAAGTGGGATAAGCTGACATTCAGAAAAGGTACCACCTTGCCTATTTCTGTCACTGTAATGTCGCTGCTCGCCATTGTCGTGTTCCGTGCTGGAGGTTTGGTTTGCCGGTGGACTTTCACACTTATCACAATGAAGCGACGCATCAGCAACATCTATAGTGTCCTTAGGCGAAGGTTATCATTTATCTTCTACAATATGGTAGGCCGCCTGCTTGATCACTATCTTTTACATTCATAGCTACCAAGTGGGGCTAAGCGGTAGTCGGATTCGGTTTTGAAGGGTAAAGAGATCAATTATATCTTGAGAGCACAACGTAATATTTAACAAGATATCACAAAGTAACATTTTAATTTTTTCTTCGATGTAAAACTTTGTTTTTCACAATTTTAATGAACGTCAAAATATTTGTGGTCTTTAAAAATGTTCTAAGTATATTTGAAAAACATCTAACTACCTACGTAGCGTTGCCAGGCGTCCGGATAAAGCCGGACAAAGTCAGGCTTTTATGTTGGTTGTCCGTTGAAATAAGAGCGTATCCGGCCTGTCCGGCTTTTGCTAGGCTTTTTACATTTCATGAACGACCAAGCGCCGAGCGCAGGCGACTCTAGAATTTAACTTTGACTGATTAATAATAAAGTACCTTAGACTGATTTGGCATTCGATTTTATGTTTTATTTCACTAGAATTTAACAAGATTTATGATAATAATTAAAAAAGCTTGGTTTTACATACATATTTTTTGTTGTACCTAATGCTGAGACAAAATCCTCAATAATGTAGAGTGTCCGGCTTTTCTACCCAAATGTCCGGCCAAACTGGCTGCACAGTCCGGCTTTTAGGCTTGAGGACCTGGCAACCCTATGCCTACGTCATTCTCGTTTAAACCAAATTTTCGTTGAAAGTTTTCATTGTCGCCATAACTTATTTTTTTTAGAATTGTCACTGAAATATTTTGGACATAACGGTTTTAAAAAACTTACCGTCATTTTTAAAGGCCTGTCTACAGATAGTTTGATGAAAAAAAATAGTATCTTCACGCCCATACGGGGGTATGCCCCCGGTTGGCGAAAGGCTTGCCACCTATCACATAGTGGGACTTAGTGTCTTCGGCTAGTCGTGGGTGCCCTGGTTGTTCTCTGCCTACCTCTTTGGGGATATGGGCGTGAATATACTATACTATATAATGAAGTTAAGAACCACCTGGATAACGTCAGCCTTAAAACAAGAAACCCTGATCCATCCGTTCAAAAGTTATGATGCCACAAATACAGAAGCTACGGTGTATGTACAGATCCGTTGATCCGGATGTACAGATACAAATCCGGAAAAAGTGGGGTCGAAGTTTCATGTGTCCTTGTGTATACACAGACACATGAAACTTCATTTCCACTTTTTCCGGATTTTAAAAAAAGTAATGTCTTCAATTATTTTTAGGTGACGTCTCGATGTTAGAAGCGGACATAGTCCTAGGTCACGTGTCAGGACAAGATGGACCCCCCATTCCTATCATGGCTCACCCACCAGCAACCACTTCCGACCTGTCGCTGGCTGATTTCCTGACAGCGGTCTCGCAGTACAACAACGTGAACTCGAAGCCGAAAGGCGTCAAACTGGACTTCAAAAGCATAGAGGCGTTTGAAAAATCTCAAGATCAAATTGCACCTTTTAGCAAGCCAGAGGTAAAATTTCAAGCTTACGTGTTCCATCTATACTTCCAGTATAAATTCTTAGGATCAAAGTTTATAGTGAAAGCAACTATTCTACATTGGCGAAGTCGCTTTACCCGTGCACATTTGAACGGGTGGGCCAATTGTGCTAATTCCTTTTTTGTTGTGTTGGTTGTAGTCAGGAGCAAGTTCTTCTGAAAAGAACAACCGGGAAAATTGCCGGGCCAGTGGGAAACACAATGTTTTATTCTTTGACATGCAAATTGTTAGTAGCTGTTAATAATAAGGATACGAAGTTTGTCGGGTCGGTTAGTCTCTAATAAAAGAAATTTCTTCCAACCAACGCGCGAAAGGAAAACAATAAATAAAAGATATTATTATGTGCTCATCTGTTGATTCAATAAAGAGTGCATTCAAATAAACAGTATATACTGGAGAGTGAGGAGTTTTAATGTTAACGGTGCGTGACTCATGATTCAAGTTAGCTAGTTACAGGCTAATTGGTTTGGGCACATTCGCACAATTAACTCCAATTTGTGAGGATAACTATAGTGTTGAAGTGACGCTAACTGTTACCCTTTAGATATGAGACATTTAAATTAACTGAGCAAGTTAATTGTTATCGCCTTTGTGTTCTAGCACGGTGTTGATCAATCCCCGGGATCAATTCCCGGCCAGGCAAGAAAGAGAAAATGTGTTTTTTCAATTTCACGGTGCCCGGAATTGGTTGGCGATACGTTTGTCACCTACCACATTGTGGGACTTACGGCCACACTCGGAGACATTACCTTTGAATGAGTCATTAAGTCGACATTTCTATACAATTTTTTACCACACAATTTTTTCAACGTATTGGTCCAGGCTCCTTTGTAGAATATACCATCTGCCTTCCTGCCAGGTAGCTCGTTAAAGCCAAGCATAAGCTTACCGTCACTAACATAGTGATTTCTGACTAGGTGGTAGAGTTTCGCACCGACTCGTGTTACCTATTCCTGCCGCCATAACGTCAGCGCTTGCCGTTGACGTGTTCCGGTTCAGAGAGTAAGGTAGACGGTTAATTTACTTTTGCTGGAGGCTTCAGGTTGGCAATGCATCATTACCACCTTTGGAGTCTCTAGGCGGCGTGAATATCTTACCATCAGGAAATCCGTCTATATGTTTACCTTACAGTAACATAAAAAAATTCTTAATTTTAGATTAAATAATAATTAGGGATAATAATAGGGATAGGCGTGTGAAGATACTTGTTTCAAAATAATTTATTAGATGCAGACTTGCTTTTTCACTTTCCTTCGAAGTATTTCATCCAATCATACACAATGGTGAAGTATTCAACATGCATTCTCTAAATTTCTTTTAGATCATATTCCGAGATAGAGATTAAATGTCTTAGATAGAAATGTCACGTACAAACTAATCTGACAACACTTATTTGTCTTTTTTTTTTACTTGCGTTGGAAAAAGATAGCGAGTACTTGAAATAAGTTTAGTTAGTGTGAGACTTACCGCCAATTAACGATGTCATTTAAGGAAGACCCATCGCAGGTCCCAGTTTTACTCGCTTTTTCTCAAGACTCGGAAGTCAAAGCCAAGCTACAAAATATGTCTTATCCGAGTGATGGTTGGTTGTGTACAAATAAACCTACGTCTACACATGAGCAAAGGCCTGATTCTTTTATTACACAAACACTCTAGGACTAGAACTTTATGCCTAAAAAGTTATTTCCAGACCATTATAATCTAATCTCTGAAGAAACAGTGTATGGGCACCTTTTACCTTGGTGTGGCCTCACCTTTAACCTTAGATGCCCTTCCCATCAGGTGAGCTGAGGACCATCAGTAACTAACTGTATTATATTTAAACAATAATATTGCTGTAGATAGAATAATACAAAATTTTCTTTCAGGTGACCTTCCCTCTATGGCTGAATGCGGATATCCTTCCCGGACCAGTAGAAGCAACCACCAAGCCAGTAGATCCAGTTAAATTCCTGAAGTTGGCCTCAAACCACCCTCGAGCAGTGCTCTCTGTTGGGTGGACCACCAACTATGGTGGTAACATTACAGAAGGGGAGTACAGTAGGGACCAGATTGGAGCCATGCAACGGCTGCTGACGGAGAACCATATCAACCAAACTGTTACTTTTGCTGTAAGTTTGATACCTTCATCCATCTTCATCAATCTCTTTTTATCGTCTTTAAACAGCTGCGAAAAAAAGAGGAGGTTCTTAATTCAGCAGGTATATTTTTTTTAAATACGAGTATGTACTCAGATTTCGCCGAGGTTTTTGACCCGATTAACGTTATAACTATTTTGTATGATGCGGAATAGTTTCGAATTGGTTCCATAAAAATTTGATTCAGGTAGGCCCACTAGTTTTTACTTTATGAGCATTTTTTTATCTACCTTATACCTACCTATCCCAATGTCTATCAGTCTAAAGGCCGGTTGTGCAAGTCTACTGGTTACCTTACCCTCCCGACCGGTACATGACAGAACCTTTCTTCAGGGCGAAAAACTAGCACAATTATTGCTGACTCGTATCATATATCGCTTGTTTGTGCTTTTTTTCAGCTTCGAGCCGGTCTAGCATCAAACAGCCAGCCAGTAGTACTAGACCTTCTTCGTGAGACGTCTTCTTTGAACTCCTCAATGACAGTGTGGTCTAGCGAAGGGGACCCCGTGGAGGTAGACCGTCTCAAAGCCCTGATCCTCACGGTGGGACTGGAAAGGACCTATTTGGATGTGCCCCACGACTTGGCTGCAAAGTTACACCTCCCCCCAGCTGATACTAAAGTTAAAAATTAAATTTAAATTATAACCATTGTTTTATTAGCCATTCTTTATGGTGTCAAAATGTTTCTCTTAATACCCATAATACCCTTAACTCACCCTAGGATACATACAATGAAATTGAAAAAAAATAACTTTGCTCCGACAAAGTTTAGGTACATATAATGTAGCTAGAACCATGTTTTCAATAAAAAATCAAAAGTGATAATGCCAAAGATACACACACACACACACACACACACACACACACACACACACACATACAGACACTCGCACAGATACGTCAAACTTATGACACCTCTGTTTGTTCGGCGGGGTTAAAAAGAAAGTAAGAATTGTTGCCATGCGTATTGTTTTTGAATTATCAATCACAGATTTTAATGTCACTCTGGCAAGTGACATTTACAGACCTGTTAAAAGTGTGTGATTTAACCTCAAGGTTGAACATTGACCTTTGTACATTCCTATTTCTATAGATTTTAATTATTAATCTACTACTACCTACCTCCTTTTAGTCTACATTATGACACCACTTCCTCTTATTTTCTTTTAGGTTAATTTTCCCCTTTCTGGGGCTGGCTAAGACCTCTAAGCCATGCTGCCACGTCTTCCGTATTAGTTAATTTTTATACAGTCATTAGTCACTATTTACAAAGTCAGGTCAGGGCCTTGAGTAAAACGGTGGTCACTTTACACAAGCTCACTTTGGGAGATTTGGCGGCAACGAGGAAATCCACGATACAACAATTTCTTCATGTATATTTCATTTGTGCAATTTCACTGAACAAAATTAAACTAATTCGTACCCAAATTAAGTAATTTTACTCATAATTTACACTAAATTCAATAATTGTGAAAAAATTACGACCATCTTCATTCACGATGGCGCCAAAACTTCTTCTTCCTCTTTAATAGATATGGCTTTCAACCAGAAGTAAAAAAAAAACAAATATCGATTTTCGCAAAGTAACTTCTTCTTCTATCAATTTTGTGATAACCCTAGTTGATTCTCATCCCAAGCTTTTAACGAACGATTACCTATGATTTCACATGGTCGCCACATGTTGGATTGTGGTTTTTTTAAATTCTTGTATTCTGTATCTTACGTTAGGGTTGCAAAGTTCATTTTTGAATGTGAATATTCTACGTGGTTAAGCAGACAATCTGGCGTTTGTATATTATGTTATTTTTTTATTTTAACGACTAAAAAAATTGGAATAAACACACATATTCTAGAATCTATATATTGTTATATATCGCCTCTGTGGTTCTAGCGGTTCAGTTGTTGGACTTGACTGCATGAGGTCCTGGGTT
Source organism: Calephelis virginiensis (assembly GCA_002245475.1). Lineage (NCBI taxonomy): Eukaryota > Metazoa > Arthropoda > Insecta > Lepidoptera > Riodinidae > Calephelis > Calephelis virginiensis. The sequence continues at coordinate 61,584 of NJDC01004278.1, forward strand.
CGAACCCCGGGTCGGGCAACAAAAAAAATTGGGTATTTCCAATTTTCCAATAAAAAAATGTTGCTCGGGATAGGAAATGTGCCCGGTTGGCGATAGGCTTGCCACTTATCACATTGTGGGACTTAGTATCTTCGGCTAATCGTGGGTATCCTGGTTGTGCCTCTTCGGGCATATAGGCGTGAAGATATTTTTTTTTTATTTAAACTAACTTCATGTTGGCCCAGAAGTAGAATTTTGCGATGACTTAAGTACCTTTTTAGATAACTAATATCTCACGATGATACTTGCTTATGACATTGCTCATTATGACAGTGCTCTCTATGGTCATACTGCGACATTGACGTTTATCTAAATATACTTATTTCGAGCTTCAGATTGGCAGCAGTGCTAATTTGAAGATAAATATTATAAGTAATTTATAGTTATACGGTGGTCCATGTAGCCATAAACTACTACTAGGTATTAGAGTTTCACAGTGACTTACCGAGTTTTGTAACATTGCCTTACTTATTCCTGCCGCCATAATGTCAGTGTTTACCGTTAACGTGTTCCGTTTGACAGGTATACGGTGAAGTAGACGGTATACTTACTATTCCTGGAGATCTAACATTCCGGCCTCAGGTTAGCAACACACCATTCCACCTTTGGTGTCTCTAGGCGGCTTTAATTTCTTACCATCAGGAAATCTGTCTGCTTGTTTGCCTTACAATACCATAAATACATTTTCAGTCTTCATAAAACTTGAAATTATACTCCAATTATTGAAACCTTTGAATTAATAAAAATAAATTTAAATTCTCTATGTTGCTATAAATGCTTTTTTTTTGTTTTTTTTTTGCTGTGTTGCTCCAGGTCCCTACAATAGAATAGACCAGGTCTTTCCGTTTGGCACCTCGTGAGAGTCGTAAGGTACGAGTATAGCTTAAAATAGTCAAAAAGTATCTTCACGCCCATATCCCCGAAGAGGTAGGCAGAGGTACAACCAAGGCACCCACGACTAGCCGAAGACACTAAGTCCCACAATGTGATAGGTGGCAAGCCTATCGCCAACCAGGCACATTTCCAATCCCGACCAACATTTTTTTTATTAGAAAATTTGAAAAATCCTTTTTGTTGGCCGACCCGGAATTCGAACCCGGGACCTCAAGCAGTCAAGCCCAACACCCGGACCGCTAGACCACAGAGTCATTACTAATAAAACTACTCTTGGCAGGAATTCACCGTCTTTCCTGCTCCTGCCGGCACTGAGACAGTATCAATCTCTGATACTGATAGTTAAGTAGCTTTTAGACTTGCACATTAGGCCTAATATTTTGGGCACAGGATAGGATAGTCGTTGTGCAAATTAAAATATTATGTCAAACAGTTAACCCCCAACGGAAAAAGAGGGGTGATATTAATTTGCCGTGTGTGTGTGTATCTATCTGCGCATGTCAACTCCTAAACGAATGGTCCGGTTTCGATGCTATTTTTTTGTAAAAACATGCGATATTTTATCATATTACTAAGTTATAGGTTTAATTACCTAACTTAGTTAACTTAGTAACTAGAACAACAAAATATATTGGAAAAAATATTTTTCCAATATATTAAATTAACTTTAAAGAAAACAAAAGTAAAGCATCACAACATAAGAGAAAATTATCACAACAAGGAACAAACCCGTGCTATGTATGTTTTAGAAAAATGGACCCCCGTTTGTATTGCGATTGGAGGTCAGAATCACGTTACTGGTATTCAGAGATCCGTTTCTGTTAAAGTACACATCTATCAAAGTTAAAAATAATCGATTTTCACCGTGTTAGTCCGAGTGCCTTTGCAGAATAGACCATCTGACTTCCTGCCAGGCAGCTCGTAAAAGGCGAGCATAGGTTTACTATCACCAACACCGTGACATCCCTAGGTGATTTTCGTAGCAACTTGTCCGGATTGGTACCACCGCCCTACCTATTCCTGACGCCATGTCCGATACTTGCCGTTGAAGTGTTCCGGTAAGGAGGGTAAGGTAGCCAGTAAATTTTTGCATCCCGGCCTCAGGATAGCAACGCATCATTACCACCTTTGGTGTCTCTAGGCGGCGTGAATTTTCTATCAGGTAATCCGTCTGCTTGTTTGCCTTCCAATATCATAAAAAAAAGTTGATAAACTTTACATTCTAAAGCTATCGCTATAAATCGACTCAAACCGAAACGCATTCACTGTTTATTGCTATTAGTTGCTGGAAGTGCACACTATAGGCTCATACTGTAACCGCATATTAGGTACGCTGTTGATATTCCAGGAACGTGATAGTGTGGAAGCTTAAGACAATCATTCCTTTTGCCATTATCATCTAATTATGGAGAATAAGCAGGCCATTGTAAACGCAGATGTAAAGCTGCTACAATATTTATTTTACTACTAGCTGACCCGGCGAACTTCGTTCCACCCGTTCAGTTTGTATGGGAAAAAATAAAGTATTGTTTTTCCCATTTTCCCTGCAATTTTCCCGGGTTTTCTCTACATAAAAACCTTCTTCTGACAATAACTAACACAACAAAAAAAGAATTGGCCCAATCGGTTCAGTCGCTCGGAAGTTATGCGCTTACCAACACATTTAGCAATCCATTTTTATATTATAGATTAATCGGCTCTGTAGTCTAACGGTCCGACGTCGAACTTGACTCCTTAAGGACAGCCTTCCTAGAACAGGTTCGATTCCCGGGTCAGGCGACATATTAACGGAAAATTATGTACTTTCAATGTTTTTATTTTAAATAATGTGGCCCGGGATGCAATATGTGCCCGGTTGGTGATAGACTTGCCACCTATTCGTGGATGCTTCGGTGGTACCTCTGCCTACTCTTTCATGGATATGGGTGCAAAGAATTTTTGAAGTGAAAACTTATTTAGCGGCGTTGCGCACTTTTTTGGAATGGGTAAAAAGATTCTAAATCCGCATCAGAACACGTGATCTGATCGAAAATTCGTAAGACGGCGCAGGACCCTTGCGCGAATAAGACGGCACAGGGCGCTTGCACGAATGTTCGTGTTGTCATGTTTGTGTACGATAACGCAATAAATGAATTGTATTCTACCACATTACCACTTTCATATTGATAGTTAAAGCAATTCGTGCAAAATTAATCCCTAGCCATTCCAAGATATCAAAAATGTACAACGTTAATATTCAAGTTTTCACTTCTGCCGGCACTCCCAGAGTGCAACCCGTCGTTTTTTATATTTTGTAGAATTGTAAAGAAGATTCTGTATTATATTGTTTTCTAAAAAGCTCTGTAGATTCGACCGACTAGAAAGAATAGCAGATGCAACATGAGAAAATAGGTAAGTAGTAGTGAAGGCATACATTACGAATGTGGATGTAGGTACATACCTACCCGGGGAGTGCCAGGTTGAAATTTCACGGCCAATGAAAGTTAATATGCCTAAAGCTAAAGAAATTGAGTTTCAAGGGTAACCCTAGGGCGTTTTTTGTTTATATACTACAACGTTTTTTAGGTAAACATCCCTATCCTTAAAAAAAGGGGAAGACGTTAATATTTTGCATTATTACGGGACCTTTCTGTGGATTGTTAGTGAACCACAGTTTTGCCGCGTCGTATAAATGAAACGCATGTTAAAAGCACGTTTCGCGGTAAAACTGTAAATTGTTTTATTGGCAGAGGATGTTTCATATGTAGGGCGGGCTACAGTGGCCAGGCGGCCTGTATTTTACGGAATGTCCCGTTTACCTGCTCATAACTATACGCTCTTCGCAAAATAATAGGGGAAAGAACATAATTCAAATGTTAAACCATTCATCTGAGTTCTCTTCCTTATTATCTTAATTATATAGATTGTTTTTGCAATGTCGATACATTGCTTGAATATTTACGTCACATTTTTTATAGCATACGACAGTGAATAAACAAAGCAGACAAAGCACACAATCTTTCTCTCTCTCTCTCCTCGCGGAGACAATCGTCGCTTACAGACCAAATAGATACTGTTACGTTGGCCACGTACTATTCCAAGCAAGATGTTGCACAGCTATTTACCTACTTACTGTTGTTTACATACATCTAGCATCTAATTTACTACACTAACGAAGCGTCATGTCCAGGCGCCGAAAAATTTATTTTTGTGAACGTAAAAAGAATGTACTCTCATCACCATTACGTTTTGTTAAATAGTTACTTAAAATACCATTTTCGATTAGCCGTAGTTGGAAATTGAACTAACTGTAGTAATATTTTAAGAACATTAATTAATTCAAAACTATATCACCGGTAAAGTAGATCGACTCAAGAAAACACTGCTATATCTATAAACCATAGAACAAGACTGTGTACTAATCGACTCACCTGAAGACTGTGCAAAGTAAAATTGGAGTATGAAAATCCATCCTGGATTACCTCAATTGAATGTAAAGGTTAAAAGACTGAGAATTAATGATTGATTTTAGGTGCTGTCCATCTTAGAATTTTAGTCTGGTGACCCTAGCCTAAAACAATGCTCCAGGCCGGCAGCCAGCGACTTTGTTCGACACACCCATGTATTTGAATGCTAAAATCATAACTCATACACCAAATACAAATCAGTTGTTGGCTATGAAATCGACAGGTGTGTTAACAAATAGAACAATTAATTAAATAATAATGTCTACTCTATAAGATTAAATACTTAATTATTTTGATTTTGTAGGTGATCCCACAAATAAACTTATAACGTATGTCAGTATTTAGTACATACGTGTTAAGATTTGTAGTTTAGTCAAGATATAGTGCGGCCAACTTATCTGTTCAGTAAACTGCGTCGCCAGTCGCCGAGGATCGAACCCGAGACCTCAAAAAGTCAAGTCCGACGCCGGCCCGCTAGACCTTAGAGGTATTTAAAAAAAACTAAAGCGTACAAACTTAACATTGTCAAATATTTTTCAGTTCTTTGACACACAATTTAAAGGAAATAAATTAATACGTCGTCTGGACAATTAAACGCAAAAGCATCTCATTGAAATACCTTTTTTAATATTTCCATTTCTTAACTTTCTAGAATCTAGATGATAGTTCTAATATGATAAGTGTGTTGTGACCAAATAAGTAATGATTACGATAATCACATATTTATTGTATTTTGCATCGAGACAAAATATACAAAAAAACATTCAATATACATTTTTTCATGGCGGGAACACTCAATGGTAGCTTATCGTAGTTAGGATTAAACCTAATGATATTTTAAAATTTTGTTTGAATATTCAAGCATAATAAATGTTTTATATCTTAATAATAAATTTGTATAATTTTAAAGATATTTGCACTCTTTGAATATGTTGGTATTAACAAATATCTTTTGTAACAGCTTTTAATACACATATTCAGCAAATAAATAAATTTCATTTTCATTTTCAATGGTCCTGCGCCATTTTGTGTTTGTGTTTGCGAATGACAATTACTAGCAAGACCATCTTGTTGCGAATGACAGTGTAATGACACTACCCGCCAATGAAATGAAAGTATTATTCTCAGATAAAGTATCTGAGGTATTATTCAGTATTATTTGTGTGACATTTTAACGTAAATTGAAATAGTATAAATATTTTTAATAATTTTCCCCGTGTTGGTCCGGGCTCCCTTACAGAATAGACCATCTGCCTTCTTGCCAGGCAGCTCGTAAAAGGCGAGCATAGGCTTACCGCCTCTAACACCGTGTCATCCTCCTAGGTGGTAAAGTTTCGCAGCGACTCGCCCTGATTGGTAACACCGCCTTACCTATTCCTAGCGCCATAACGTCAGTGCTTGCCATGAACGTGTTCCGGTTCGGAGGATACGGTAGCCGATAAACTTTCTTTTGCTCGAGGCCTTATGCCCCGGCCTCAGGTTGGCAACGCACCATTATCACCTTTTTTATCTCTAGGTGGCTTAAATTTCTTACCATCAGGAAATCCGTCGGCTTGTTTGCCTTCCAATATCAAAAAATATTCTCTATAGAAACTGAAATCTATCCGTCTTTACAGCTTTTGAAATACGAAACAAAAGTCGTCAAATAATTCACCTTTATTTTTCCAATGGATGAAAATAGATCAATTTCTCGGTATTCCAGACACCATTTTATAGTTCAATATATTACAAATGACAACGTTCTAGTGAATTTGGGTCGACAGACAAACTAATTGACTTTCTGGCTTATAGAGACTAATTATAAATTATGCAATTTGAAAAGAATTTTTATTTAGAAATAAGAAAAAATATGGGGAATGCTAAAAACTTAGTTTTCATGTTACATATCTCATAATATAACAAGCTTTGCTTATGGCGTAGGGATGTGATGATACCATCGCCCGACAGTTACGTTTAAATGAATCCCCATTTCGCATTGTCGTCGTATCACACATCGCGGATAGACCAATTTTGCTAATTTCATTTTTTGTTGTGTTGGTTATTGTTGGGAGAAAAACTGGGAATATTGCAAGGAAAATGGGAAAAATAATACTAACTTACTTTTTTCCATACAAACTGTTAGTAGTTGTTAATATCAAGCAAAGCGAAGATCGCAGGGTCGGCTAGTTTAATTTATTTTTTAAATTGCTTGTTTATCAACCCCAGTAGTCAGAATAACAGTATTTTTATTTATTTATACATATAAAACACCGAACAATCAAACGCTTCTCCTGATGGTAAGACTTAACCGTGGCCTATAAACAACCTACATGTAGTAGGTGCGTTACTGTCCAGTGGCAGAGTTGATTGAATTAATACGCAAGTCTTTTGTCTATGCGTAAGTTTCACTCTCTGGATTTGAACACGACAACGCCACTGTCATCATGTAAACACTACCTATCGCGCCCTTAAGGTAACTATGTAGTCTGCAAATTCAAAAAATAAATTAAAATACAGTTTTTGACGTGACAACGTCTGCACGGAGCCGGCTGCATGCACTAAAAACATGACTAATGCGGCGTTACCTCGCTGAGGCGTGCCATTTAAGGCTTGAAGTGCAAGCGAGAGCGCGGAACGTGCGACAAAGAGGCACAATCGGCCTCCGTTCTTATGACGTCACGTTCAACTATCGTCAGTAAACTGACTTTACAGACAACCGCCTTTTTTAACATAGATATTGATTGATATATTGCAAACGAGCATGCGGATTAATAGTAATAAATACAGTCTATAGGCACCGGAGGTGGTAATGGTGCGTTGTTGCAAAAGAAATTTACCTCCATAAACCGGAACATGTCAACGGCAAGCATTGATGTTATGGTGGGCGGAAGAAATAGACAAAGTGGTGATACCAATCTTGGGGAGTCGCTGCCAAATTCTACCATCTAGTTAGCTATCACGGTGTAGCGACAGTAAACCTATGCTCGCCTTAGCTGTTTGGTAGGAAGAAAGATGGACTATCCTGCAGAGCCCACACCATGATGTACGTATTTTATATTTTCGACTCTATGGTCTAAAAGTCCGCTATTGGACTCGACTCCATGAGGTCCCGGGTTCGACCCCCGGTTCGGGCGGCGAAGAAACAATGCGTTTTCTCAACTTTAGAATAAAAACCACATTGCCGAGATCGGCTACGTGCCACTTTGGGAACATTGGTGGAATTTTTGTAATACATTTACTAAACTAATTTAAAGTTAAATATACATATATGTAAAAAAAAGATATACGATATACATATATATCTTTCAACAAAAGTAAAAGCAAGAGACAAAACACGTTTAGTGCTGTCAGATTGGTCTGTTTTTAATGATATTAGAAGCCAAGCAAGTAGACGGATTTCCTGATGGTAAGAAATTCACGCCACCTAAAGACACCGAAGGTGGTAAAAATGCCTTGCCAACCTTAGGCCGGGATGTTACGCTTCGAGCAAAAGTAAGTTTACTGGCTACCTTATCCTCTGAACTGGAACACGTCAACGGCAAGCGCTGACATTATAAAGCGGTGGTACCAATCTGGACGAGTCGCTGTGAGACTCTTCCACCTAGTCAGATGTCACGGTGCTAGTGACGGTAAGCCTATGCTCACCTTTTACTAGCTGCCTGGCATAGGAAGGCAGATGGTCTATTCTGCAAAAGAGCCCGGACCAACACGGGGAAAACAACATTTCATCATTTCTACAGACGTTTAATCTAACACTCGGAAAACGTTGATTAAAAACAACAGTTTGACGTATCCGGACTAATCTGACATACTTAAAATGTTCCATCTCTTTTGGTTTTGTTTTATTAGAAAAAGATAGCATGAATTTAAAGTTTAGATTAGTTTGTGAATAGCAGAATCGACACCATTGTGGGACTTAGTATCTTCGGCTAGCCCTTTAAGGCTTTAGCAGAAAGTCACGCAGTCTGGGTTGGCCAGTTCCCAGAAGCCAGCTGCAATTACGACATGCAGTTAAGTGAATTGCATTTAATGACACAAGGCCAGCATTTTTGCCGTAGTTCAATTTAACCAAGCTTGATTAAAGTTATGCCTACATATTTTTATGTTATTATAACTTATAAGACATCAAATAGGCAGTCCACTCTCCTGATGATAAAAGACCAGTCACTATTTTTCCTCTTCTGACTATCATTAATCGAAATAGCATTTAGCAGTTTAACCTGGTTAATCTCGAGGGACCAAGATTTTTTGTATGACTAACTTGTTGCTAGCCTCGCGGTTCTTACAACGTCACTGGGCTTTGTCGGCCGAGAAGACCGCTCAGCCCGAGGGATCGTTATTTAGATAGATAGGGTCTTCTGAATGGTTTCCGGTGTATAGTCACACGCAGGTGCTAACATCGGATTCGAATAGGTACACCATTTGAAGGGGCTTTCGTTTTTTAGTTTCAGTTTTTTAATTAGTCAGGCTGTAACAGAGCACTAGTTTCTCAAGTTCAATCATCAGAGTTTCTGGTCAAAGTATCCGGAACAGCACCGTCGTCAAATTCCAGTAAGTTGCCGTATTCCGCAACGGGACTTTCCCAGAGCTGTGGGAACTGCTCGAACTTCTGCCCGGAGCTTACTCCGAATCAGAATTCCAGGAGGACTCCCGCTTTCTACACTCCATACTTTAGTGGAAGAGCGCGGTGTGGAAGCGTCACCGGCACGTCAAATAACAGGCTAGACCGATACTATTTACTTCTTTCCACTTCACTAAGAGGAATGTCTTTTATTCCACACCTACCCCTGACTTCTAAAAATACATTTTTGACAATAAAAGAACCTCGTTTCTTTAACCTCTCTCGTGTGCTCTCCGCTGAGCTAGGGTACAAGTCTTAAAATTTAGTTGTCTCATTTACAGAGTTCCACGTTTATGGAAATGTTTGATAGTAGGTATTGATAAACTAAACACGTGCGAAAAGAATTCAAATGTTTATAAACCACTATCGAACCCAGTCTGATAAATAATGTGACTTATACAAAGAATTGAGCTACATAGTCCAAATTATAGAGGTAAACATCGAAAACCCACAGAAATCATTTCCCCGTGTTGGTCCGGTCTCCTTTGCAGAATAGACCATCTGCCTTCCTGCCAGACAGCTCGTAAAAAGTGAGCACAGGCTTACCGCCACTAACACCGTGACATCTGACTAGGTGGTAGAGTTTTGCAGCGACTCATCCGGATTGGTACCGCCTTACCTATTCCTGCCGCCATAACGTCATGACGTGTTCCGGTTTGGAGGATAAGGTAGCCGGTAAACTTACTTTTGCTCGAGGTCTAACATCCCGGCCTTAGGTTGGCAACGCACCATTTCCACCTTTGGTGTCTCTAGGCGGCTTGAATTTCTTTCCATCAGCAAATCCGTCTGCTTGTTTGCCTTTCAATATCATAAAAAAAATCAAATCTCATTTAACGATGTTCGAAAAATACTATTAACAGAGGTAAATCGATTAAAAAGTGGCGGGACCTCGTTGCAGATAAATGTACAATAAAAAAAAAGGATCTTCACGCCCATATCCCCGAAGATTAGGCAAGAGGTAGGCAGAGGTACAACCAAGGCACCCACGACTAGCCGGAAGACACTAAGTCCCACAATGTGATAGGTGGCAAGCTTATCGCCAACCGGGCATATTTCCAATCCCGACCAACATTTTTTTATTAGAAAATTGAAAAAATCCAATTTTCTTTATGTTGGCCGACCCGGGATTCGAACCCGGGACCTCATGCAGTCAAGTCCAACACCCGGACCGCTAGACCACAGAGGCGATTTAAATGTACAATCAATTGCAAAATCGAAATGTTTTTCTAGTCTCTCAATATAAGTTAGGCAAATTTGCCACAGCTTGGCTTTTGTTTGTCACATAATAACTTTCGGTTTGACACCACTGCCGTTCTGTCGTTACATTTTCTTTTTGCACTCAGTACTGTAGGGTTACTCTTGA
>NJDC01004278.1:85037-97112 GCA_002245475.1 Calephelis virginiensis
AAGTTTGGAAACAAAGTAGTTGGTCTTGAGATAGGAAGATGGCGTTCTTATCAATAAGATATTAAAATTTTCACAACTCCACATGAACCGATGAACAAATTTTGCTGATTCTTTTTTGTTATGATAGTTATTGGCAGGAGAAGGTTCATGTGAAAAAAAGTACAATATTACCTAATAGGTGAGTAAAAACTTTAGACCCCTTTTTACGAAAATTGCGATGACAAACGAGTATCAAATTTAGCACACTTATAGTTTATGTGTAGAAGAAGTGCAGAATGCTTAATTTAAAAAAAAACGGATTGCACTCCGGGAGTGCCGGCAAAAGTGAAAACTTGAATATTAACGTTGTGCATTTTTGATATTTTGAAATGATTTGGGAATAATTTTGCACGAATTGCTTTAATTATCATTATGAAAGTACTATCATTTATGCCCAAATATTATTTTCATATCAATAACTTGCGTTTAGCTTGACAAAACTCGCTGAAGTAAGACCACGTGACGGCTAGGAGCGTCGTCATATTATCTGTACAACGAACATTGCTCGTCTACACATAAAGCTTATTTTCAAGATGGAACAAATAGAGCAATGTCTGTTGATATTATACGTATCTGCTATCTGTGAGAATGTAATGGTAGGTATATTGCAGCGTATTATCCGATGCGCATCCTATACTCTTCGGAAATATATAAGCAATACCAAAACAGCAATGAATCTACGTTTTATTTTAGATCTCGCGCCGTCGTTTTCACGCATGCGCAGTGCGCCGTCTTACGTTCTGACGATCTGACGCGAGTTTAGAAGTTTTTACCCATTCCAAAAAAGTGCGCAACGCCGCTAAAGAAGTTTTCTCTTCAAAAATAAAGCATTACACATACTGCCATGCATGTGATACACACAAACAAATACAATTAAAAAAACAAATTGGTAATTAAATTCGGATATTTCAATTTAGGTAGGTACATTTGAAACGAATTAGGAAATTGAAACTAGGGAATTATTAACATTTAGTTAAAAAAACATTCAACAAATCCGATACTTTAGTTTATTGTTTATTATTGACTAAATTTCTATGTTTGCCTCCTACGCTCGTAGCGAGGATAGATCACCATGGATCATTACGAGCGATCACCCAGGTATCGGAGAAGATGGTCTTATCTACCTAAGCCCAAACGGAGAAATAGCAACTTAGTGAGTTTTAATATCTTTTTGAATAAAAGCAAAAATGTATAACAGTTTTTTTTTAAATAATAAATCTCTTTTAAAATTTTGATGAAATAGGAACTTAATACTGTTTAAAATATTGAAACAAATAAATAAACTAAATAAATAAAATAAATAAATATCCCTGGACAAGTTACACAAATTGAATCTAACCCTAAAGTAGCAAATTATATGCTTTTGTTATGGGTGTTAGTCAACGATTCTAATACATAGAAATACTTAAATAGATACCAGAATATATTTTACTAACAGATAGAATACTCTAAGTAAGTACTAACGGTATCCAATACCTTATTAATCAAGTTCACACGTCAGCTTGTTGTTTAGTACTTCGTTGGAACAACGAACAACAGATTGGCAGACCTTTTGCATAAATTACAAAAGATGAAACAGATTTCAAATACCTATACAAATAGTAACGGTTTTCATTTTAACAGCGTAATTGGTTACAGAAATAAGGGGAAAGTTGATTATTATGTAATGGTATTCTATTCTTTTATTTGATATACTTTATTGGGCTGATTTTAGTAACAAAAATATTAAGCCCGCCAATTTGTAGCGGTAGCCATTTTTGATTAGTTATAAAAAAACAATAGATACTAATACTATACTAATTTTTGATTGATACTAATCTTTGGTTATGACAAATAATGTATTTGTCATGTTATTTGATTGATTTATTTACACTGATTAAGGATTGCGATCAGAACTAAAGATTGTATTCCAAATAAAACAAAACACCCAAGGTAAAATTAAATGTAAAAGTACTTAGTGTTCAATTTTTACGACGACCGACTGAACCTATTTTATTGAATTTTAGCATAAAAATAAATCTTGGAAAACCCGTAATTTTAATGCGATATCTTAACAAATTGTTGTGGAATTCCAAAAGCTACCAATTTAAATAATAATTTAGACAAATTACCTACATGAACTTGAATTTGTAATATTTTATTAAGTCTACAAAAAAACCAAATAAATTAAATTAAATTACTTGAGTAAATAAAATAAAAATAACCAAAATATTTATTTAGCATGAACGAAGTTGTAACTAATATCATTAGCGTAGGTACTTAGCTATACAACAGAATTTCACTGTGAAATAGGTAGTAATAACCGCACCACCTTACCATAAAAAAAAAATAGACGCCTGCCTAACTAACCACTGTCTAAAATTAACATTCAACTAATCACATGCTGCACATGAATGACGTGGCAGCATGATATTGGTTAAGTAAGAGTTTAGTAAAATACGTGTTCAAAAAGTGTTTAATTTTTTTGTTATAAGCTGTTTGCAATGCAAAAATTAAAACGCAATTGGCAACTGACAAGAACTGGTAAATATGGCAATTATATATAAGATGAATCAAACCACTCCTACGCATCCCTAAAGTAGCTTATTCACCTGCCCTTCGGGTATTTAATGTTTATCTATAATTATGAATAGCTCTATTGCCTCATAGAAATGCAAAGCAAATGAAAATGAACATTTATGCACATTTCGCAATTTTACTACTTATTAGTAGAGATGCTTACCCCCAAAAAATCAAAACTATAAGCATGTAGTACATACGTATCTATTTAATATAAATGTTTAACATTTACTTGTACACTTAATGATGAATAGGCGTACCTTCTCATTCCCATTCATGCTAAGAAGTTCACTGCAGTTACATTGTTGGCAGAAACAACTCCGACAGCTCTACATTCAATTGAATTGTAAAAGCTTTAATTTCTAGCATAAGAGCTAGAGCCATCTTGTGTCTCATTTAAACAACGAAAACAATTCACATATAATGAAATTTAACCTTAATGAATCTCGTTATAAGAAGTATTTTTATGTACTTTAGAAAGCAAAAAATTAAGAAATGTGTATTTTTATAAATTACATTTTAAAAAAAACTGTAATAAAATTAAATTTTATGATGCGATGATTAAGTATGTTAATATTTAAAAAAAAAGTATCTTCACGACCATGTTCCCGAAGGGGTAGATAAAGACACAACCAAGACACCCAAGACACTAAGTCCCACAATGTGATAAGTGGCTAGCCTATCCACAAACGGGCACATCCACAATCCCGGGCAACGTTATTTTTATTAGAAAATTGAAAATACACATTTTCTTTTTTAATTTTTTTTATGATATTGGAAGTCAAACAAGCAGACGGATTTCCTGATGTTAAGAAATTCACGCCGCCTAGAGATACCAAAGGTGGTAATTGTGCGTTGCCAACCTGAGGCCGGGATGTTAGGGTTCGAGCAAAAGTAAGTTTACCGGCTACCTTACTAATAATAGTAATGCGATGTACCTAAATATTTTATTATTACAAAATTTGATTATTGTTGTATCTCTATCATCATCAAGAAAATGTCTAATAATAAAAATACGTTTTTGAAGATTACTTGTTTTATTGTTACCTAATTGCATAGATCTTTTGACATACATTTTTGGATCAATTTCCGAAAATTATTTATTATTAAACAATATATATATAAAAATAATTAAACATTTTGAAGAAAACTAGAAAAAGCGTTATTGCAAGCACTAAAGGAATGTAATATTTACTTCATATAACTTATTTTTTTGGCTTTTTACAGTTTTTATATGTAAGGGCCTACAGTTTCTTTATAGAGGCAGAATCATGCTTTTTATCTAATTTTTTTCACGTTATGTCTAAATAACTAATTAAAAAAATACGAAAGCTCTTCGGCTAAGTCCTGACTTCCAATATCCTTAAATAGGCTAACTTAGCAGTGATAACAAGAAAACCGCACAGCTAGTGACTGTTTAACATTTGAAATACTTGCATAAATAAGTAAGTACCTACTTAGTAATGTTAACCCTTTTATATTCAGAGGCAACGTTCCGACCCGTTAGTAGAGGGATTGTAACGATCTATGAACACGTTTTATAAGTTTACATAGATAAATTTGCGATTTTTAGGAACATCAACTTAATTTAACAGGAACCATAAATCCTCGCCCTTTATTCCAACCGGTTGCAGATACTCTGACGTCACAATGTTTGAATATGTTGCTTACATACAAAAATTATAGATGTTTTAAAGGTTCCATAGACAAAGGCTAAAAACGGAACACTTATAATATATTCGTCGTGTAAATTCTTATAATAATATTTTAAATTGATTGCTCTGTATCCTTAAAATTAGGTTTTTAAGGTGTATTTATTTGCATATTTTATTAAAGTTCATGACTTTTTTTTAATTATTTTATTTTTCTTGTTTTTATCGTTAATTATTTGTCTTGTATCCGCATATTTCGCTTGATCAATTTTCGAAAAATCACATTGTATAATATGTATCATTGGCCAAAGTATGACACTTTAGAAATGATATAAGCACACGTTTTTTCGGATCCAATATATTGACAAAAAAAAACAGTCGGCTCTTTGACTACAATTCAGAGTGACAATATCTTTAAATAATCTCGTTTCTTTAACAATACATAACGGCACAGTACTTAACATCTTAAACTATTTGTATAATAAGTATTCTCGACCTGTGACAGAATGAGTATTTTATACTAGGTAAATACCTATTACCTCATAGTAGTACATAGTAGGTATAGGATGACATCACTAGATCATTAGCACCTTAGAATATTGCCTACTGCATATTGCCTAATAATGGTTATGAGAATTTTTATTACCTGGACTAAAGCATTTTATTATCAGACAGCAATTTAAAAGTAATTGTTTTTTTTATGGTATTAGAAAGCAACAAGCACAAAGGTCACCTGATGGTGAGGGACAACCGTGGCCCATAGGCACTATAAATGATATAGGTGCGTCTCCGTCCTGTGGCCGGGACTATTATTGTTCAAATCTAGTGGCAATCATACCATCTGATCCGCAAGATGACAGTCATTAGCGGAGGTATAGGTAAGGAAGTAATTCCCAAGTTTCTGCACAGCACATTACCAGTAAAACTTTGATGAATTGTGAAATATAATTTCAAATTAAGCAAGTTCCTTTCCAAATCGTTCAGACAATATCAGAGTGAGATAAAAATATCTTCATATATATAAAAATCAATTGCTGTTCGTTAGCCTCGCTAACTCGAGAACAGCAGGACCGATTTAGCTAATTATGGTTTTGAATTATTTGTGGAAGTCCAGGGAAGGGTTAAAAGATAAGAAAAATCGAAAACTGCTAGCAAACTAGGAAAAACAGCATTTTAAGTTTTCCCATACAAACAGAACGGGTAGAACGTGGTTCGCCGGGATAGCTCGTTAGTTATTAAATTAATGACCTAGATAAAAATGGATCTCTATTTACCTTGATCATCGTATTATACATAACCGGAAGCAACAATTTCGCTAATTTTTTATTCACCATATTATGAATTATTGTCAGAAGAAGGAAGGAAGAAATATGTAAGTTTAGCTAAGCATTAGAAAAATTAAACTGTAACTCATAGACCATAGGGAGCCCTAAGACTTTTTGATTTTGGGCCCTACCCTCCCTTTTCCAAAAATATTGTAAAATTGACGAATATTTTCGCAATATTAAAATTTTAAACACCTCTTATATCACATTAAGGTTTTAAACACCATAAAACAAACGTAATCATTTTTTCTTTCATATATATTTTTCGATTCTACAAATAATCAGCTGTAGAGTATATAAATAAGTCAGCAGTTTAACAGTCTAAAAGTTAAACAAATCAGATATCTTGAGATCCTTCATTTACAAAAACATAAAATAAGGTTCAACTATCAGTATTAAATTTTATTTAAAAAAATACATATCTAATTTCCCTGATTGTAGGGGGCTTAGTCATGGCTTAGTCTGGCCCATTGGGTAATCCAGCACTGGTCCTACTAGAGAGATGGCATTATTTTCATCTCCATATCTGAATGAACTACCAATAAGCAAGCGAACCTGCAAGCAACATCTTGTTAATTATGGCCCGTTATGACTCAGCGGGTTGTAAAAGCTTTTTTACATCAAGTCGGTACCTAATTAGAAAACAAGCGGCACCAAGGTCCCAATTAATATTTAAGTATACAACGAGTATACATATAATAAGTAATTACTAATATTACACACATTGAATCAGGGTCGCTCAACTCGCTCAGGGTATTATGGAATAACCTTATCCAATATCTCTTCGAATTTATATTATTTAACAATTTGACTTGACTTCATGAGGTTCCGGGTAAGATTCGCGGGCCGGGCAACATTAAGAAAATGTCGTTTTTCCAATTTTCTAATAAAAAATGTTGCTCGGGGTTGGATATGTGGCCAGTTGGCGATAGGCTTGCCACCTATCACTTTGTGGGACTTAGTGTCTTCGGCTAGTCGTGGGTGGTAGTGCCTCTGCGTACCTCTTCGGGGATATGGGCGTGAAGATACTTATTAACTTAAAAATTTAAGCGCAATAAAACTGCATAAAACCAACTCTAATATCATTACCACAAACCTTTTTTTAATTCTTTTTAGATAGGTTCATGATTCCGAAGTGGTCCCATATCAATTTTAACAAGATCCAATATGTACATTTTAAGTTATCCTATTAATATTATAATAATATAAGAACGAAAATATGTTGTTGTATGTTTGTTTATTTTTTACTCTTTCATGCAAAAACTGCTAAACCGATTTTCATGAAATTTGGCATACACATAGTGGGTCACTTGGATTAACACATAGGATAGTTTTTATCCTGAAAAAATGTCCCCGTGGAACCATTAACCACGCGGGCAAGTAATTAAGCCAGCTTACTTTGGGGCTAGATCAATTTGGTATGAAAGAAAAAGATTCGAAAGTACGCTCTTTGAAATAAAAAAATATTTTCGAAAACGTTGCACAAATGACAGAGAAATCAATTAACATACAACAAAAATAAAAGTCGAAGACATAACTTCCTCTTTTTATAAAGTCATCTCTTTTGAAGCCATTTCTACTCTTAACTAGCTCATGATTTCATCCTAAGAGGTATCACTCGACTGATTCACGAGTGTGCGTGTATTTAATCCCTGTAACAAAAATTCCATCTACAGAAGGAAAGTTAGTTTCCATGTCTATGTCACCTTGGTTGGGAGGCTGAATTACATCCGTCTAGAACAGTCTTACCCAAAGTGAGCGATAACGCCCCCTTGTGGGCGCTGGAAGCCTAGAGAGGGGCGGTAAGGAAACCTAAAATAATGGTTCTATTAAACTCCAGGCGAGACAAATATGCTATTATTGATGTTTTTGACGAGAAAAAACGTGAGGGGGCGCTACAAAATTACAAATTTTTGAACTGGATGTTACATCAAATAAGTTTGGGAACCTTTGGTCTAGAAGGTCTTATGATGCGCTCGCTTCATATATAAGCTATCTAACACAGAAAGAGACATGTTGGTAGTTATTTTGTTGCGCACTCACTAAACTAATTTTATGTTATCGCTATCTTCTTTCAATGAAAGTAACAGAAAGAGACAAAACACTTTTAGTGCTGTCAAATTAGACCGTACACGACATTTCTTCAAACGATTAATCTATCACTCGGAAAACGTTTATTAAAAACATCACAATTTGACATGTCCGGACTAATCTGACATGTTCTTTTCTTTTCTTTCTTTTGGTTTTGGCAATCTCGTTAGTATTTTGCCATTAGTCAAGTAGAAATTTGCATCAAATTTTATATTTGTTTTATATCAATTATAATTAGTCATCAGTCATAAGTTGTCAGTAAGTCATGTCAGGCTCTTGGGTAAAGTGGTGGCCTTTTTACACAAGCTCATGTAATGAGATTTGGCGTCAACGAGGAAATATACGATACGTTAATTTCTTCATGATTATTTCATTTGTGCACTTTCACTAAACAAAATTGTACAAAATGCCACCAAAATTGACTAATTTTACTCAATATTAACATCAAATTCAATAATTATGAAAAAACTTCGACCATCTTTTCTCTCGATGGCGCCAAAACTCCTGACAGGTTTAAAACGTTCCATCTCTTTTTTTTTTAATTTCAAAAAGATAGTGTGCATCTAAAATAAGTTTAGTTTGTTAACAGCAGAATTATCACCATTATTTAACTTACCTAAGTCTAGTACTTCGCCTCTGTGTTCTAGCGGCCCGTCGTCGGACTTCATTTCTTCAGGTCCCGGGTTTGATCCCCGGGTCGAGCAACAAAGAAAATTAGAAAAAATGTTTTCCTATAAAAATAACGTTGCCCTCGATTGGATATATTCCCGGTTGGCGATAGGTTTACCACCTATCCAACACCTATCACATTGTGAGACTTAGTGTCTTCGGCTAGTTTGTGCATCTGCCTACTACTTCTTGAATATGGGCCTGTAGATATTTCAAAAGTTCTTAGAATGTTATAAAAATCTTGTACAATACGAACAAAAATGTTGAAGAACATTATGCAACACGTAAACAGTCTGACAAAACAAAAAGCAAGCTGGCAACACCTTAATATATTATGCAGCTTAAAACACATGCCCCGTCTCTATCCGGATACAATACGCTATGAATAAAGATCACTCATTCACTTGTATGATAAGCTATAGAGCGCTTCGTCTTCATTGCATAAGTAGTTTCAAAGAACCAGATCCTAGAGCCCCAGACGTTTATTTCCTCACGAATAAAATTTGAGGGATAAAGTAGTTTTAATAGGTATATACTTTTGGTTTATGCAATTACTTGCTACTTTTTTCCGACGGTAAATTTACAGATACCTTTAGAAATTTAGCTTCCAAAAAATAATGTAACTTTTTTATGTTCTCGTTTGCTGAACGATTCCAATCCTAATATATATAATTGTATATTGTATATTGTATATTGTATATTGTATATTGTATATTGTATATTGTATATTGTATATTGTATATTGTATATTGTATATTGTATATTGTATATTGTATATTGTTTGTCCGCGATGGACTTCCTAAACTGCTTAGTCAATTTCAATCAAATTTACAATAGTACGATTTAAATTATCCGCTTCGGCTATATTCGTCAAGCTTCGGAAATCCGAATGTGTTTTAAAGATATCTATATAGAGTTGTTATTATACATAATTAATCATTTTACCAATTTAAAATTAAAAGTATAAAGTGTAAAAAGAGTACCTAAAAAGTGTGAAGCCGAAGCGCATAATTTAAATAGTAGTACCTGTACACACCGTGTGCAATTTGACCTAACTTGAAAGATAGGATAGCTTACATCTCAATTTATTGCGAGCGAAGTCGCGGGGAACAGACAAAATGTCCATTGTTTTTATGTTGTTGATTTTACATTTTATACTATGCCCTGGTTGTATTTCTGTTTATATATTCGGGGATACGGCCATAAAGATGTTTTTTTTATATCTTATTCTTCTATTGTATTCAATGTATTAGGTAGTGAAAATAATTGCAGCCTTATCTGGGGTTATCTGAGGGAGCAAACGCGCCGATACCAATTTTCTGATGATTGTATTTCCCCGCCTCTACGACTAATAAGATGTAGGTGCGTGTGCTGTTTTGAATTCCGTCGTTGCAGGGCTAGCATGCAGAACATTCGATTTCAACGTGGTTCTCTGCGTAAACTGTTTTAAATTCCATTAACAATAAAAACTGTAGTCTAGTATGCACGATATAGACATAGAGTATACGTTTATTTTTTTAGGAGTTTATGATACCAAAAATTGATAAAAATACCATTTCGTATATTAAGGTTTAAAAAAAGGTTATTATTAAGGCTTGTAGACATTTTTTTTAATCAACGTTAACATAACGAATATAAACTGTTTGTGTCAGCTTTTATAAAACAAGAAATTGACTATACTGAAATAAATATCTACAGGACAAATAGCCCCATAGTGGGCAAAATATAAGTTTGTGTTGTGGGTGTTAGTCAACGATGTTAATATATAAAAACACTTAGATATCCGAATAAATTTAACATATCCAAAAACACGGGAAAATATGTTCTTTACACAAATGCTTGCCCCTATCGAAAATCCAACCCGAACCTCACACATAGTGTTACAAACGTTAGGTGTGTACGCAAGCGACTCAGACAACATGGCGATCAAAAAGAAGAATAGAGGGAAATTCTCTCTACGATCACATCCTAGGCCTGCTGGTTTAGCAAAACCGAAAGTTTTGCTTGCCTTGAAGACGGTATGCCCGTAACCAAACTTTGTAATGACTGAGTATCCCTTGACATTAATGTTTTCTAAGATTTATAAATCTAAGAATATCAACATTTTCGGTGCTCCTCCTTCTTTGACTAATTCAGCTTGACTGCTTCACTACTAACTTATGCTCCTAGGATGCAGTATTTATTTTTCACTAACACCGTGTCTGTAAAGTAACATAAAAATGCCATTAAAATGCAATTATCTACTAAGTATACACACTTCTTGATATCTTGATTAAATATAAAATACTGCTCATAAAGTAACTTTAGCCAGTTGTTGAGGAGTAACTCAAGGGGTACCTACTCAGTTGAAACTAAGTCTTCACTACTTTTCGACCAAGCTTTGTCTTAATAACTAAGCTTTGTCTTGGCTTTTATGACCTTTACAGACAGACACAATGATATCCTCAACCATTATTTTAGACAGCATTAGATTAAAAAGACTTTCCTTCTGCTTCGCTAAACGAAATTGTCACTTTTCGACTCCGTCGGGCAGAAAAATTTAGTATAAACCCCTCGGGCAGTAACAAAGTAAGTGTCAGATTGCATACATATTTATATACCTTGCTTTGGTCAACAAATATCTTAGATGTAAGACATTTATCTGTTATTTTCTTGCCTCGGGATGTATACCATTTCTACGCGTGCGGAAAGTGGTAACTTAACTCCTATGCGCGAAACGAAGTCGCCACTTTTCGGCACCCCGGGTAGCAAAAAAATGCCTTAGATCACATGTTTCTCTAGATCTGATTTCCTGTTGTACTGCGATAACGATAACCCTAGCGGTTTTAACTCGAACTGTGACCGAAGCTTTAAAAAGTTTATTTTTTATAAGAAATGGTCATCGACTATATACACTACAGGTAAAAATTGGTACGTTGCCTAGACCTAGAATATAACTTCTTACGTGCGTACATAAGTACCTACACAAACTGTTTTTTACGATTTTAACTTGTACCTATATAAATATGTATACATGGGTTATTTAACATACTTTGTAGACTGCATTATTTTAAAGCGGCAAAGTAATCCAATCCTATAACCATGCAGTAAGGAGAACATCTTTTATGGCGCGCTATGTCTAAATTAATAATATTTTAGGTTTTAGGGACTTCCCCTTGTACCGTGAAAACAATATTAGATCATCTATTCTCGCATACCTTTTAAATGATCTAAAACGAGCGAATACAAATCTATACATATAGCATATAATATAACATATATGTAGAGTTTCGCAGCGATTCACCCGGATTGGTACCACTGCCTTACCTATTCCTGCCGCCAAAACGTCATGACGTGTTCCGGTTCGGAGGGTAAGGTAGCCGGTAAACTTACTTTTGCTCGAGGCCTAGAACATCCTGATCTCAGGTTGGCAACGCATCAATACCATCTTTGGTGTCTCTAGGCGGCGTGAATTTCTTACCATCAGGAAATCCGTCTACTTGTTTGCCTTCCTATAACATAAAAAAAACTAGCTGACCCGGAAGATGACGTTCTACTATATTTTAGTATCATATATTGTCATATATTTGCTGTTATATATTTTGCTTATCACTTCCCTAAGTGTCCCTAATAGATGTTGGCCGATTCTCAGACCTATTCAATATGCTCACAAAATTTCATGAGAATCGGTTAAGCCGTTTCGGAGGAGTTCAATCACGCACACCGTGACAAGAGAATTTTATATATTAGACTAGCTGACC
>NJDC01004278.1:137996-162236 GCA_002245475.1 Calephelis virginiensis
AATTTTCTCGGCTTAAATTCATTCTGACGTGCACAGACAATTTTCAATTTGCCGCCAAATCGTAAAACAAATGACAAATAAATGAAATGTATACTTAATATTATTGGTAAAGAGTTCTATTTTCAAAATTTAAACTTATTTTTTTAATATAATGCTTTTAAGTTGCCAGTTCTAAAAACTTTCAGTTTGGCCCTCGTATAGTTCATGCACTTCCCTGCATTGAATACAGGCTTTTCTACAACGCGGCTCGTAAAAAGCGAGCGACGATTAGTTTCTCAATAATGCAAGTGACAAGGTTCGTTTTGTCCGAATTGGTGTAAATGCAAAATTTTTGAAGTAAAAACTTCTTTAGCGGCGTTGTGCACTTTTTTATTGAATGTATAAAAACTTCGAAACTCGCGTCAGGTCACGTGATCTGATCGAAAACTCGTAAGACGGAGCAGGGCGATTGTGGGAATACGACGGCGCAAGGCGCTTTCGCGAATGTTCATGTTGTCATATTTGTATACGATAACGCAATAAATGAATATTGTATTCAACCACATAAATGATTGTACTTTCATATTGATAATTAAAGCAATTCGTGCAAAATTATTCCCTAACCATTCCAAAACATGAAAAATGCAAAACGTTGATATTCAATTTTTCACTTCTGCCGGTACTCCCGGAGTGCAACCCGTCGTTTTTCTCCTGTCAAAGTCTCCTCCTTAGGACCCACCACTGTTATGTGTGCGGTTTGAAAGGTAAGGTAAAGAACTTACGTCCAGGGGTGACTTCCTTCCCTTAGGTTAGTAACACACTATTGATGTCATTCTAGACGACATGTATTTCTTACCACAGCGAATTCGTCTGTTTGTGTGTCGTTCAAAAACCGCTGATCTATAAATTGGTAAACATCTGCAACATTAACACAATCGTTGTCTGTAGGTAAGACAAATACTTACATAAGCAATGGATTAAGTTTTAATATCCATTTTGTACTTTTCTTGTAACATGAAATAGTGGATTTATTTAAAATCGAAAGAAAGCATTTAGTAAACTTTATAAAAAATCCTGTTTGTTTGTATCGTGTTGTGCTCACAAACTACAAAAAATTAACTCACCAAGTTTAGTAGTCAGATACAGCTGGAAATGTTCGTTATATGAGACCATTTTATCATTGAATTTAATGACCATAGCGGTCCCAATCTTCACGATAGCCTTATCTAGAATTGGAGCTATTGAAGGGTCTAAAACTTCACCCACGTTTTGGATAATGATCGGTTTCCCTTCAGATAGACATTTTTCCATAATCTTTAGGTAGTTCGGCTGACCGAAATCAACGATCTGGAAATAACGTAGGTATGTACAAAATTATTTTCAGTTAGATTTAGTGGCAAAAAAAGTTGTTAAGACAATATTTTATACAAATGTTGAGAATTTAATCGAAACATTCACCACGTATCCTTCTGTTAGTGCAAAGTCGCACAAATACGCCATTGAATTCATATTTAGCAACCTTTGGAATTTATCACAGCGACCGGATTTAAAGATTTGGCAATATCCTGCAGTCAGATGGTCAAAGTAATAATTATTGTTTGTTTTGACTTTGTTTAGCACAAATAAATTTATAAATTAACTGTTTTAATTAGATTATTAACTAATTATTTTTGAGTGTGTTTTGATAAAATGTGCTTAGTAAAACTTGAAATGTCCGTTTTTGTATCTTATCTTTTGATGATCAATTACTATCATAGATTATTCGTGGAGGTCATACAAAAACATTTAATATGGAACGGATGATAATGAATATCACAAAGAATATTTTAGGTACATCAAATCACATACCAAGCTATATACTGGTAGCCTCTATTCCCTTACGGTCAATGTTAATAATGTATCTCAATCTAATGGATTTCAAGCAATCTAGATAGCTGCATATCCGCCGGCCTATCCTATACCTCATTCTCATATTTATCCTGTGCACAGAAATATTATTGGCAAGTGATTACATAAAAATGGATCAAAATATCAATCTTGGACAGCGAGTTTTGGATTAGGATTGATTATTAATATTGGCCGTTAGAGTTTAATTTCCTTTAAAAGTGGATAGCTTGATGTGTGACCTTCTGTACAATGTAGCAATTTATTTATTACAAAGCAAAGTCACTAATAGAAACCAAAAAGTATTAAGATGTTCGTACATAATAAGTC
Organism: Calephelis virginiensis; assembly: GCA_002245475.1. Taxonomy (NCBI): domain Eukaryota; kingdom Metazoa; phylum Arthropoda; class Insecta; order Lepidoptera; family Riodinidae; genus Calephelis; species Calephelis virginiensis. Next base: position 140,190 of record NJDC01004278.1, read on the forward strand.
ACATTCACAAGAATGAAAAAAATTCCCAGTCCAATGAATACGATAGAACGTAGTTCGACAAGTCGTATGGTTTGTAAGTATGCCAGGGTTTCAAACGGAGTATAAGGGTATTAGGAAAGGTGTAACAATGGAATTTTATAATCACACAATCTATAATCTGAACACGAAGATTCCCGATTTACTATTTTAAGTTGATATATTCCGATTTAGAGTGACATTTAGTCGAATTATTTTATGACTACCTAAGAACAGTAGACCTTGTTTTCTTTTATATGACATAGGGTAAAATCATAATCATGTACACACCTCAATGCCGTTCTTTTCTTCCAGTCTCGATATCCATATTAGGGCTTGACCCTGTGGGTCAACAGCCAGAGGCCACCGAGTAGCACGGACCACTATTATACCATTTTCTGCACTAAAGTTGTCATCTTAAAAATCCAACAAATTTATTTTTTGTTAGTTTCAATTCAAAATTATCGCCTCTGTGGTCTAGCGGTCCGGGTGTAGGACTTGACTGCATGAGGTCCCGGGTTCGAATCCCGGGTCGGCCAAAAGAAGAAAATTGGATTTTTCCAAGTTTGAAATTTGGAAAAATCCAATTTTCTAAGTAAAAAAAAATGTTGGTCAGGATTGAAAATGTGCCCGGTTGGCGATAGGCTTGCCACCTATCACATTGTGGGACTTAGTGTCTTCGGCTAGTCGTGGGTGCCTTGGTTGTACCTCTGCCTACCTCTTCGGGGATATGGGCGTGAAGATACTTTTTTTTTCAATTCAAATGTTTTAATAACTTGCAAGTAATGATTGATAAATTTCAAGCAATGGTAAAATAAAGTAGATAAGCAAGTTATCACTATATAGTATGAAACAAAGTCACTTCCTATGACCCTATGTACCTTTGTATGCTTAAATCTTTAAAACTACGCAACGGATTTTGATGCGAGCTTTTTAATAGATAAAGTGATTGAAGAGGAAGGTTTATATTTCATAACCGTGCGAAGCTGAGGCGGACCGCTTGTATATAATAAAATGTTAGTATGTCAACTTTTTGACCGCCTCTTCGGTCGAGGGGGTAGCATATACAAACCTCGATTCTCGGGGTTTCGATACCTGAAAGGGGCATGTATTTTTGTGATGAACATTTAGATCTCTACTTTTCTAGATCTGCGTGTTTATTAACTTTATGCTGGTAAATATTTAAGTATTTCTAAATATAATTATCGTTGATTAAGACCCATAACACAAGCATATATAATTCGCTAACTTTGGGGTTAGTTTCAATTTGTGTATTTTGTCAAGTTATATTTATTAATTATTATATTTTTAAAATATATTTGCTTATTTTAGTTATAGACCTAACTTGTGCAAACGTGAAGACCATTCTATTATCGTATGTGTATCTTCCTAATTTATTAGTCTTAACATATAAACATTATTTCAAGGATCAAGAAATCAAGGAAAAAAATAGGATATTATCAAATTCATTTCATAAAAGTCAAACTTATAATCCGGACCAACGGCAATCCGTTGGTCCCAACCAACCAAAACCAAAAAACCAACGTTGGAGAGCCAATGGTCTCCTGTGTAAAATAGAGCAATTGATTTCCTGGCAGGCAGCTCGTAAGAGGCGAGCAAAGGTTAAATTAGTCATTATCAACAAGACTACTAATGGTAAAGTGCTGTGCATCAACTTGCCCGGTTAGGAATCCACCGCCTTACTTATTCCTACCCGGCATAATGACAATGTCATGTTCTTGTTCGAAAGGTAGGGTAGTCGGTAGACTTGCGCAATTATTCTCGCACTTCGGCCATACGACGGCGACGCACCTACGACATCTATGGTATAGGCCATAGTTATCGCTTGCCATCAAGAAAGTCGTACAGTAGTAATATTTAAATTATGCGTTTCAGCTACATTCGTCAAGCTTCGGAAATCCGAATGTATTTTAAAGATATCTATATAAGACACATAATTACCTAATCATTTCGCTTAAATTTAGATTAGATCAGCCAATTTAAAAATAAAAGTATAAAGTGTAAAAATATTAAAAAGTGTAATGCCGAAGCGCATAATTTAAATAGTAGTACTGTACACTTGTTTGTTTGCTATCTTATCACATAAAAAAAACTTAAAAGCACATCTAAAACGTATCCAACTGCCATCAATAGCTATAGAGGTTATCCCAAACTTTGTTACCATTAAAAAATAGACGTAATCGAAATCTATACCTGGAAGGCCCATATAGTTCCAGTCTCGTAAGGTAGCATCGTCCAATAAGAAATACTTCATACTCAAATCCATTGTCACTGGCACCGATTCATTATACACCTGGACAACTTTGAATTTTAGAGTGCATTTAAACAATATTGAATGCTGTATTAGCTTGACAAAATAATCAACATAAGAACTCAAAAGAAAGATCAGTAGCAGCAGAAGATTTCAGCAGAAAAAATAATTGTTCTAATACCGTTCGTATATTTACAGTAAGTAAGAAGTACCACATAATATTCTACAATGTAGGGTTGTAATATTATTTTATCAATCGAATTCTCAATAACTAAGTAGTTTACAACAATATTAGCTGGTAGGTAGTAGAAACTACGGCTAATCCCAAAAAAAAGAATACGTTCGTGGTATTTCAAAAAGATTGCGGAAACAAATAACAAAGTAACAAAATGTTACGGCGACACTAGCTACTACAGCCCCGCGAAAACAACTTGCGGCTTAGAGGCCTCGTCGATGCGTATGTTTGTGTAAGTGTGCCGTTCGCAAACGTTTCCATACCGTTTCAGAATTTGTACTGTGACAAATATGTGTTTTAGATTCTATATCTGTTTCTTACCTCTTTGAACCAGTCGTCCATCAAATCCTCCCTGTACTCAGACACGAAGGGTCCCAAATATGCCACAAACCCAGTCGCTATCAGACTGTCACCAGGCAGATTGTCGAACTCCTTGTCTAGTCTTTCTACGGTAATCTCCCAGCGTTCGCGCTCCCCTAGAATACATGTATCATAAGCAAATAGCCTTCTAATCAGTGTACCTATACTAAATCGTCACAACATTTCAGTACCTTTTACCGGTTATAATATTATGAGGATTCACAATCGCAACGAAAACGGTAAATAGCACGACATTTTACCAGAAAGGCCAGTGATGAGAGCCTCGGCTCGCTCCAGTTTGAGCTGCAACAGGCGAGACCTCCTCTCGAGCTCCTCCTTTTGCGCCATCTTCTCATCGTACTCCCGCTGCAGTCGCGCGATCATCTCACTCAACTCTTTCAACCTGGCGCGCGCTTCTGCTAGGATCTGCTGCTTCATCCGCAGAGACTCCAGAGCCTCTTCCAAACGTTCCTTCTTTGGTTTAACAATCCTGTCAATAGATTTTAATCATCAGCATCGCAACATACAGCATCAACCGTGTTTGGTTGATATTCCTTTGACAGAAGCGAAAGTGATTAACACTTTCATTCATTTCATTGTGCTCATTTATTATTTAAACGGCTAAGGAGTATAAATCTTTGTCTCAGAAGGTATTTCCGGAGCATTACAACTTGACATCTTTAAAGAAAGAATGAATAGGAACCTTTTGTCTGAGTAAAGGTGGCATCCTTTAACCCTTTATTCACTTTCATCATCAGGTAAGGTAAGAACCATCATACTAAGCTATTTGTTACAAAAAAATGAATAAAACTCACTTATACACCTTTCCATATTTTTCAATAGCCCGTACCCATAGACACAATGACTTGGCTGCCAGTGACACGGTACCGACGGTCTCGGGTTCGAAGTCTGGTTTAGCGGTGTACGTGCCGATCTTCTTCAGTACCTTGTCCGGAATGTTGTCCTTGTCGAAGTCACGCAGTCGGTCAAGGAAGTACTGGTCACCGAGCTGGCGTTTCGCTTCTGCCCATGTAGGCTCTTTCTGCATTAAATGAATAGAGTAAGGCTACTTGTCCAACAGATCTGAAGTCCGTACCTAATGGCACAAAGTTTTCGCGTTCCCAATAGGACTAATCAACAAGTTTTCTCTCGTTACCCAACGGAGTTACCCATTGCCATACTGAGTGTTTATTTTTCACTTCTACTCCGAGCCGTAGATTTGACATTTTCGGATTTAATTTTTTGAGACCGACCTTTTGCATTAATGACGCGAAAACTTTATACTACGGATAGAAAACGACACTGAAAATTATACACACTCACAATCACTTGTTTCATGTACTCTCGTGTCCGTAGCATCTACCAAAACTTTTAAAAAATACTGCAAAAAATAAAAGCACCACGGGTGTGTTCTAACAATAATAATACATGCGCAGATCGTATTTAATTTCATTTTTCTGCTTTTATTTTTAGTAAACGAAAACAACAATAAAGCTGCAAAAACCGACTTCAACTATTTCATTGGGTTAAGCGCGACTTGAACATTCTTTTTTGAAAGACATGTCTATGTTGACGAACTCATCAATGGGTATAATAAATGTCATTAATATAAAAAAATATATTAATGCATTATTAAATGAAAATCACTAGTAGGATCATTATAAAATAAAATGGTACCACCTCGGACCTTTTTATAAAAAAGAACCATCGAAATCGATTTGTTGCTGGCCAATCGCGTAATAAACATACAAAAATACATACAGTCGAGTTTAAAAGTCTTTTTTTTGGAGTCCGTTAACAATGTAGGTAAAATAAACAATTGGTAATATTTAATGTAGGAGGAGTTGTCGTACTTGGAGTAATATAAGGACTGCTTCCATAACCATTTCCACCTTGTACGGAGGTTTTGCATAAGACTTCACTTCTGTAATATCCTTCTTGTTTAACGCGTCCAAAGCCTGAAAAATGGTATTACTTATTATCCTTTCATCAAAATAATTCAATTTAGGAATTCATAACAGCTACAGAGGTAGACGACTCATTTAAGAGTAATAATAATGCCGTAATGCTGTCCTTGTAGTTAAAAAGTTAAGCTGGGAATAGTTGTAAATTGGGAATGGAGAAACCTTGACAGCCTCCTCGAGTGCGGGCATGGCGCTGGCGAGGTCCCGCATGGCGGCGTCGGCGAGCTTCTTGCACTGCACCTCCTCCTCCTGCGTCTTCTTGCTGCGCGCCGCCACGCTGCGCTGCTGCTCGTCCGCCGTGTGCTGCTGCGTGTTGATCACGCCCATGTACTCGATACACTGCTGCGTGTACTCCGCTACTTGCACCTACATCAGAATATTCCATTTCTTTGAGTACATAGGTTTTTATTAAATTAAAAATGAAGCAGGAAAATTATAAATAAATAAGAACATATTGCAAGGTCGATTTTGCCACATTTTATTAACAAGACAGATCTTGTTTGCCTTCCTGTACTTTAAAAAAGGCAATTTCATCTCTACCGCATCTATCATGGGGAATGTTCTGAGGAGTTGTTTGGTTTAATTCCAGCCACCGATTCCCACCTTCGAACATCGCGTCAGAGCTTTAGGTATCATGCCCATCATCTTGATGCGTGGCGATCTACAACTGTGCGATTTCTAAGACATTTTTTACCCCGTATAACACCTTTGTGGAATCAGTTACCGAGGGCGGTATTCCCAAACGATTATGACTTAGGAACCTTCAAGAAAAGAGCGTACTCATTCCTTAAAGGTCGGCAACGCATCTGTGATACTCCTGGTGTTGCGGATGTCCGTGAGCGGAGGTGATCACTTTCCATTAGGTGACCCCCTTGCTCGTGTACCTCCTCTTCTATATAAAAAAAAGTTTCCTACCTGTGCTGCAGCCAATTCCTCTGACATCTGTCCGACAAGATTAGTAGTTTCCTCGACCTTTCCTAAGCCGTTGCGCAATTTATTAGCTTGTAGGGCGATTTCTGATCTTTTGTTTTTGAGCATTCTGGAAAAAATAAGTAAACCTCATACAATTTGTCATTTCAACACCATGTTAAACCGATTTTTCAATACAAAACTATTAGAACAAACGGCAATAAAACGTCTGTTGAACTTATGTGGTTTTGCATTTTTAATAAAACAAAGTTTTATGAATTAGTTTTTAAGGTCATTATTTAACATGCAGTATTAAGACTGTTCTAGGCTATTACAAATGACTAAATGTTGTTGCAAACCGTTTAACTGCAAATATTTTTAAAAATCTACTTCCCTTTGATGGTTCTAGTCCGCTGAGTACAATAAACCATCTGCCTCTCTGCCAGGCAGCGCGTCAGAGGTGAGCAATTGATCAGTACCACCAAGACCACTGGTAGGAGAGTGCTGTGAAGCTTACCCGGGTAGGGATCCATAATATGGTGTACCTCAACCTCTTAAATGATGGATGGTGCATTCGTAGCTGTTGGCCACGGCTTCGACTGCTTAATATTTGATTAATGTAGTAAAAGGAACGCAAAACCATAAAAAACAGTGTAAAATACTTACTCTTTATATCCTGAGACGAGCTCTAGATAATTGGTTGGTGTAACATAGTTTGTTCTTCTCATTTCACGCCACATCTTCACCGAGTATTTCCCCACAGAGGAATGGATCAGCGACATGATGGAAGCTACTGACGCACGAAGGATATCTTCTCGACTCTCTACCAGAGATTCTTTCCTTTTTACCTACAGAGACATTTAGATAACAGACTAGGTCAGGATTTATGAATAGTTAAATATATGTAACTCTAGGCTATGTAAATGTGTTGTAACTCCGACAGCCTCGTTAGCCGAGGCTAACCTTCCGGACCGGGGAAGACAATTTTGTGTATGGTGGATGGTAGTTGATGATGATGGGTACGTAAGTATACCGGTAAGTATGCGTGTTCCGCTTAGGTAATCGAAAATAAAATAAGTCAATAATATTAACAGTTTAATTACACTATCACATTTACACATTCCACATTTTAGTTTATATATACACATAATACTTATAACGCTAAATTTATTTACAAAGTTTCACTACGATTGGCATGTACTCGCATATTGTACGGTCTGCGTCAGGTTCTGATTTTGGACTGGGGCACAGAACAATATATACTCTACGACTGGAGACAAAAGAACAGACCTATTATTCAATGTACTTTGTGAAAGGAACGCTTGCAGTTCTAGTTACATCGACATAATGACGACTTGATATAACCTCTTGCCTACCAGAGACACTTTTTCTTTAGGATGTTGTTGAAAACTTTACACTATATTTCTACGAGGTCTACATGTTTCGGAAAAATAGTAAAAAAAATCCCAGTTTTCGGAAAATGGTTTTTCATAAGGTCCTTTATAAAGGACAAAGTGATGATATTACGACGTTCTTTATGTAGTACATAGGAAAGTTTGAGGCAATAAAATTGCAATTACATGCTAAAAAAACAGAAATAACCATTTTAATTAGTAGTTTTTATTAGAAAATATAGAAAATTGAACAAAATCTGAAATTTTCTTTTAAAAATCTTTTGAAATTAAACATTTTACTCTAAAAACAAACATAAATGAACTTATAATCAACATAACTACTAATCAGTCATAATTGAGGAACACAATTGGAGATCAATCAATTAAAAATTAAACTTATGATTCTATGATTACTCATTACCCTTATAATCATTCAAATAACAATTTCGGTTAGGCGTGAAACATAGGTAAATATCGCACTTTTTACAAAAAACTGTGGTTTTTTTGTTACACTTACTAGTTCTACAGTGGGATTGTTTTGGACCATACTCTGGTAAGTGTAAAGCTGCTTATGTACGGCATTCTTTGGAGGGTATGGGTTTTATAAGAATCCTTCCCTTTCTATGCCTTGGTGCAAGCTCTTCATATTCTTCTTCTCTAGTATCATCCTCACTTTCCTCTTCATTGTCTCTCATCTGTACAATATATTTCTTTGCTGTTCCTTTTTCTTTCTCGACGACTCTGTATTGCAGCCAAGCGTTAACAACAGCAAGATCAAAAATATGTGAAATTACTCTAATTGTCCACTTTCTTGTTGGGTTACGCGAAGGGCAGACAGAAAGCATTCGATCAGTGAGGTCCACTCCTCCTATATTCTGGTTGTACATTTTAATTACTTCTGGTCTTCTTACTTTTTCATAGACGACACAAGACGCTTGTCTTTTTTAGACCATCGTTCACACTTGTCGTGGCTTTCATCGCAATAACAAGTTGACATCAACAAAACAGGCTTGTTATCTAGCCACATTGTATTTTTTTTTTATGATATTGGAAGGCAAACAAGCAGACGGATTTCCTGATGTTAAGAAATTCACGCCGCCTAGAAACACCAAAGGTGGTAATGGTGCGTTGCCAACCTGAGGCCGGGATGTGAGGCCTCGAGCAAAAGTAAGTTTACCGGCTACCTTACCCTCCGAACCGGAACACGTCATGACGTTATAGCAAGTTTTCCATCTTCCCTTACTTTTACTTCACTACCTCCTCTAGTCTTTTTACGAAACAGTTTTTCTTCTGTCAGAACACAGCTTCTCGGAACTCTATTTCTCATCACAGTGCCTGTACCATGGAATCCACGTCTCAAAAGTTCATCACATAATATATACCTGAAAATATACCTGAAAACAAAAAAAAATTTACAAGTATGTTGCTATGTACTATACAAAGAACACTAGTAGTTTAAATGTTAAAACTTTAATTATCTACATTTGTCCCTTATATAGGACAAAGAAAATGAATTCAAGGTTAACCAACAACGATTGTTTTTTTTTACAAAAATAACACAGTATACGTCCGTCTCGTAGTATTACTTACTTACTAATTAACCTAAACCTTGAAATTACTAAGAATTTAAGAAGATTATAATGGATTGACTTACCTATGTGCGAGCGCACGGCCGCATCTTCATCACTCGTCGCCATTTTGCATTAAAAGAAAGATGAGAAGCGACACCACCATTTTTTATCCCATGCATGAATGTCCGATAGATGGCTCTGATCGGTTAAATATAAGATTTCGTTCAAAAATTTGTCGCAAGATTTTTTTGATTCTTACGTTCTATAAGTAGTACAAATGTAGGTAAGAGGTGGATATAGTGCATGCCGAACGCAGCGATGATTTATTATCGATAAACATGTATCGATAATTCTGTACAATTCTGTTCCTGATAGTGAGCAATACATGTCACCCAGACACCAAAGATGTTAATGGCGAGTGGTTAGGTTTAAAGAGCCGCCATATTTATTTTCTAATTTACATATCTTAGTATGGCTGACCAACACACACGTAACGAGGACATAGTTTGCTTACTTTGGGGTTAGATCAAAATATATAATTTGTACCAGGATATTCAGTAATTAATTTAATTATTTTTTTATAATGAAAACTATCTGTATAATAGGCGACAATATATTTGTAGAACATGCCTATGAACAATAAAATGTACACATCGAGTTTCTAATTGTGTTAGAATTAATGAAATACTAATATACTCTGCAATAATTAAATCTAATATAGAAATTATTATAACAATGAATAAATAAATAACATACACGGCACGGCATAAATAACATACACTTTTGGATACCTATCTGCCTCATACAACGAGAAAAATTTTGACTTCTTTTTATTGGAACGATTGGAACGAAGTTCCTTATTGCGCGTTGTGAAAGGACGGAAAAAATTCTTACGAAAAGTTGGCACGACACTTTTTACTATTGTAAGCTTTGCGGATTGCGCATGTTTGTTTTTTTTTAATTTTTTAATTTTTTTTATTTTTCTTTTTTTTTCATGTTTCTCTGTCTGTCTCTCTCTATTTTTTTTATTATATCTTTTCATTTTGTTTATTATTATTATTTTCTATTTTTTTTCATGTTTCTCTGTCTGTCTCTCTCTATAAGAGAGATAGAGATAGAGATCACTATAGATTGATAGAGATTGAGAGAGAGAGGGGGGAGAGAGAGAACTTCGTTCCTTCCGGGTGTCCCTTGACACCCCTCAACTTTTTTTTACTTAATTCAATATATAATTCGTAATTACACGAATCCATATCGGTACTTCTTTTGAAAGGCTTACGTAAACAACAAGTATACTATCACCATCACTTAACCTAACGGATAAAATTAACTCTAATCAATAAAAACCAAAAAGTAAACAAAAAAGTTACCCTAGGACCAGTAATCGAGGCTAGAAGTTCCACACCGTCTAAGAATCTGTAAGCTACTTCTAGCAGGGCTTCTCTCGGCCACTCCAGGAACCAATTCGTGGTTGTGGCGTTAATCAAAGCCGGATATTGTCGGATTCGGTTTCTGGGTAAGAGATAAGTTGAGTAGTATTGTTGTTTTAATGATTTGTCATTTTTGGTGAATAATCTATGTGCCGGAACCAAGATTCTAATATTATTTTGGCTGAAGAGTTAAACCTCTTTTTCAAAAGCCGCGAAATATTAAAACTCTCTTCCAAAAGCGGTTTCTTGAGAGAAATAAAATTTCGGGTGCTTTCGAAGTGTTTGTTTTAGTTGAGCATCTCCTAAATTTCCATAGCATATATTCTGATCTATGATAACTACTCGTATTACAAATAGTTACGAAAAATAGAACTGAGAGATTGTGCAATTTCCCAGACTGGTTGCTCTGATATTTCCATGGATTAACTTCTTTAAATATGCATTTTTAAATCAGCATCTTATAAACAATAATGAAAAAAGAAAACCCTTTTGAGTTTCTTTCAAAAGATCTCCTCTGAGTGTGGCAAAATTCCACTGTGGTAAAGTTTAGAATTATATAGACGCGTACATAACAAGCATCTCTTGTATGGTTTACTAGCATCTACTCACAGCTTTGCCCGCGTACCAGTTTTTTTATGTAGCTGAGATATTATTCTCATATATACAAAGTATACTCCTGTATAGTTTCATCTAAATCCGTTCAGTAGTTGGGGCGTGAAAGAGTAAAAAACTATCCATCCATTCTCGATGTATGCATTCGATGCATTCGCATTTGTAATATTAGTAGGATATGAAATAAAATATTTTCTACTAACTGTTGAGTTACGATTTCATACAAACATTCTCTTCAAAACTTCGGCGGTCTATTTTTTTTTTTTAAATGCCTATGTTTGAACTCGGATCTATAATCCATATCAAATTCCATCGAACTCAGTGCAGCAATTTCATTTTCCGTGGAAGCGAGACAGACGAACTTTTGCGTTTATAATATTCAGCAGCCGTAATGCAAAAAATATCTGTAGGTAGTCAAATTTTGGCTAAGGTTTTGCAGGTTTATCCGCACTCACTATGAGAACCAAGTACATTAACGAACGTTTGACATGTTCTAATATCATCACACTATACCTACCGGAACTCATCCCCAATTGGACTGAAGCAGAGCACAATGTGGAGATTTGTCCTGACCCGTTCCACAAGGAACAAGTACACTGACTCTGACGTTTGCAAGATGTTAGCTGCTTTCATTGGTTTCTCCAGCGCCGACTTTATCTAGTGAATTTTTGATTCTTTAGAATACTTATCTGTATGACCTTCTGAAGCTAGGTTGTTTATTAAATTATTAAATAATGATTACAGCGAAATCTTATATATAAATGTAACTTAAAATTAGATAAAAGATTTTGGATAAGAAATTGGATAAAACTATTATTTACCTCCGACTAAAAAAGACGGGTATGTATATATATATATATAAGTTTGTGGAATCAGTTACCGAGGGCGGTATTCCCAAACGATAATGACTTAGGAACCTTCAAGAAAAGTACAAGTAAAAGTACGTTACTCATTCCTTGAAGATTGGCAACGCAACTGTGACACTCCTGGTGTTGCGGATGTCCGTGGGCAGAGGTGATCAATTCCATCAGGTGACCTACTTGCTCATTTGCCTCCTCTTTTTGTTTGTAAAGTACATGTCTGTGTCATCATAAATAGAAACGAATGAAGCGGTTTTGATGAGAACTCTTTTTTGTTTGAAAGCAAACATGATCGAGATGGTTCATATCTGGTTAAGATTGTTGGGTGAAAAATGGTCTTTTTGACTTTGAGCTTGAGAGCCTAACCTCACTTAGCATTACTGTTATTTTTTTATTGGTTATGGTCATATATAGTTTATTTCACTGATGCTAGAGTGCTGTGCAGCAACATGACCAGGTAGCTATCTACCTACCACCTTTCCTATTCTGCCGCCATAATAACTCTGTCATAGTACGTCCCGGAGGGTAGGGTAGCCGGTAAAATTACACACGTCAGCGGCGCAACTATAACACCAAATACTTCCATAGGCTACTGTTATTTCTCATCATGAGGAAAAGCGAGTGATTATTTAACCTCCCACTTAAAAAAAAGTAATCGATTACTACAACCCACAAAGTTTTTCAAATTTACATTAACTTAACGATCTTAATACGTCAATCTTAATCTTAAAGTTGTGACATTTGGCGGTCGATATTTTTTGCCTACTCTGTAAGGGAGTTGGCGTGAAGGTATGTATGCATCTTAATGTGAAAAAACGTTATAAACGATTAGCTGAAAAATTTGAATAGCTCAAGGCTCTTGAAGGTTTAATTAAAAATAGGTACTTAATATGTTTTCATTAAATAAATAGATAAGAATCACTAAAATTTACATACATACATAAATATCTTCACACCAAGTCCGTTATATGGTAGGCAATGTATCGAGTGCCAAATCTTACTATCTTTACAAACATTTCTGGCTTTCACCATTTTGTTTACCCTTCTCTTATAAACACCTAGATTTCGGAGACTCTTGACACCACGCTCGGATAACACCTGAGCAATTTGATCGTGGAATGTCAAGCTAGGTCTCCAAACTTCCTAAATTAACCTAGGTCTTCTAAACTTACTATTAAAATAGGTAACCTAAAAGGTTAAACTGTATTCGATATTCGGGTAAAAAGACATTTCTTATTATTTATATTTCACAGAAGTAAGTCAAGTATAAAAAGAACTAAATTAAAAAAACCGACTTCAAAACTAAAAGGCCAATTTATATGTATACTGTTTTAAGTTTAAGGCTTGGCACCGATTTCAAACCTATTAGTAAATAGCAGATATTAATAACAGGTATTAATATTAAATCTTTGTTATTTTTTACTTTTCAGATTTGAAGTCGGTTTTATAACGTAGTTATTTTTATTTAATACTTTATTGCTGATATGATTTAATTTAATAAAAATAGACATCGGGATAGTGAAAATAGATAAAAAATTATCATAAAATGAAAACTAAAGGGCCTACTTGAATAATTTGGGACCAATTCGAAACTATCCCGCACCGCAAAAAAAGAATTACGTAAATCGGTTCAGAAACTTCGGCGAAATCGGTTTACATACATAAAAAATATACCGGCCGAATTGAGAACCTCCTCGTATTTTTAAACTCGGTTAAAAAGCGAAATCGTATCGTGTGATTAATGTTGTGATGATTTATTAGCGGACAGCTTAAGTGAAGTACTAATAAAAACTCACATCCTCAAATTCGTCTGGTTTGTACAAATTAGTGACCTCTCCGCTGCTGAGTAGGTTGTTGATGATCTCCGTGAAAGTTTCATCAGCTATTTGAGTGTCGCAGAATATAAATGTCGTCTTCTTTTGGTCCACTCCGCACCCGGTATACAAAATCTATTTGGACAACATATACATCATGATGTTATTAGAATTATGTTATAACAATTTAAATCGTGACGTCACAATGACAATAAAGTACTTGACAAAATCTATATATTACAAAAAAAGTTCTGTTAGGTCACACTATTTATAACTCAAGAACGGCTCAGCCGAGTTGGTTAAAACCTCATGGAGAGGTAGCTTAGAATCAAAAGACGACCATAGAATACTTTTTATGCCGCTTGTTTGAGAGAAAAGTAGGAAAAACAGCATTTTAATTTTTACCATACAAAAATTTTTACACCTAACAGGTAGAACGAATTTCACCGAAACAGCTAGTAGATTAAACAGTAATAAATAAATATCCATGCACAAGTTACACAAATTAAATCTAACCCCTAAGTAAGCAAATTACATGCTTGTGTTATGGGTGTTAGTCAACGACACTAATACATAGAAATACTTAAATAGATACCAGAATAAATTTATTAAACACCAGACCAGGAAATGCAGACATCTAAATGTTCATCACACAAAATGCCTGTCTCCGTCGGTAGTCGAACCCGACTCTCACGGTTGATCGGTGTAGTTGGGCGTGTACACTAGCCACTCGACCAATGAAGCGGTCAATAAAACTCAAACCAAATTCACCTATTAACTTTACAGACATTATATTTAATCTACAATAATTATTAACTAGTGGTCGCCCATTGGTCGAAATTCGACCATTTTAATATTTTAATATCCCAATTTTAATACCTTGTTGATAAGAACGCCATCTTCATTTCTTAAGACAAACTACTTTGTTTCCTGAATAGTTAGTGCGCCATCTCTGATCTTTTATCGTCAACATAAATATATTTGTTTGTGTGTGTCAAACGCATGGTAGTGTGGGTAATATTTTACTTATTGATTTACTGTACTTTATAAGCATTATTATTGAAAAATATTAGCGTTCTGCACTTCTCCTAAACATGAACTACAAGTGTGCTAAATTTTATACTCCTGCGTCCGCGCAATTTTCGTAAAAAGGGTTCCAAATTTTGGCATCACGTATTAATATACAGATCATTATTACTAAATTTATTCCGTTATTTCTATATATTTAAATTGTTGCAAGCATATACTTAATTTGCTTACTTTTGGGTTAGATTCAATGTGTAACTTTTCCAGGGATATTTGTATTATAATAATTATATTTATTTGTTTTTGGATATCCGGCATTATATTTTTTCTAGTGTTTGTCCGAGTCCGCTGAGTAAATAGACCATGTGCCATTCTGCCATGAAACTCGTAAGAGACGAGCACTGGTGAAAATATTACCAACAAAACCAAAAAGACTTGCCCAATAGGCAAGGGCGTCGCCAAGGGGGGCAAGAGGGACAGCTGCCCTCCCCTAGAGAGTCTAAAAAAAATGAGAAAGCAAATAGTCTTACGTCTTTAACTTGACTTCATCGATTATTCTAGTACTTTTTCTACTAATTTGCTACTATTTAGAGCGAAATGCAAGGCAAGTCAAAAAGTTGAGGGCACGAGGCTCCCTACAATGTATATTTTTCTCAATCTCCGTATTAAATTGCCCCCATCTAGGCTATCGGCTGGAGACGCTCTTGCCAATAGGCCTAGCATGCCGGAGACAGGACAATGACGAACCTATTACATCGTTTGTATCTATGAGAAACGTTTACCTCTTACCATCAGGAGAGCTGTTTTCACTGACCTTTAGCATAAAAAAAAACATTGATGCTAGTATCGTATTAACTTGCCCCCATCTAGGCTATCGGCTTGAGACGCTCTTGCCAATAGGCCTAGCATGCCGGAGACAGGACAATGACGAACCTATTACATCTTTTGTATCTATGAGAAACGTTTACCTCTTACCATCAGGAGAGCTGTTTTCACTGACCTTTAGCATAAAAAAAAACATTGATGCTAGTGACGATAAAATATGGATAAAACTCTTTAAGTTACTAGTGTACTATTGCAACAGCTAGTCAGTCAGTCTAATCTGTCTCATAAAGAACATTGTATGAAAACAAACCTTCAAGTCTTCCCGGAAGTCCTTAACGCCATAAGTCTTAGTGACGACCACTTGGAAGCTGTTGCACTCACAGATGTATGAGGCTATCCGGGTTAAGCTTTGTCTGCCAGAACCACCTACACAGTGATCTTACTGTTAGCGAATCAACCCAGTTTCGCATAATATATTGACAAAACGACAGTTTCAAAGGCGGATGTCACACTGCACCGTACATCGCTCCGATTCGCAAGGTAAAATACACTGCCACCGCGTTTCCGGCGATGTTTAAAGAACAGCACCCATTGTTGACGGGGTGGACCGTGTCGGGTCGGGGCGCATCGCATTGCGAAGCACACTGAGACGAGCCGGGCCGCATCGTATCGGTGGATTTCTGTTATACAGCGTCAAAAAGAGCAAAAAATAGAGAGGCGACTCGACGTTAAAATCGTCAAGTATGGAAACTGGCGCCTCTAGTAGTTGTCATACGAAACTTAAGCGTTAAATTGTCATTAGTACTCTATGCACAATAATAATATCATGATCTTTGGGGACTGCAAGGCGCATCGGGGAATGCGCGCGTCGTGCGTCGCGGAAATCCGCCCCCATGCGCCCAGGTACAGTGGGCGTTAAATACAAAATGTATGAAAGTGATCAAGGATGATTGATTATTGCACTGCCATACGCCACGTCCTGGCCCATCCAAATGGGCGCTATCCTTTAAGGTTAAAATCCGCATCGCCATACGCCACAGCGGTGGGGCGTTTGATATCCACCTGTGACAATTCCTCTAACATAATCGACTAGCAATGAGAAATGTATCGAAATGACAATTCTACTATTAATGTTTTATTCCAATACATTGAAGAAGACACATAGGTGTTTACTTTAAATCATTAAGACTCAATGTACTGCAAGGAGCGCCTTCATTATATAATTGTCAACAATTGGTCATTTTAATGTTCTATCTAAGATAAGAGATGGGGCTAACTTAGATCAGTAACCAGGCAGCGAATTTTACTTTCTAATCATTAACAAACATATCTTACAAGCAAAACACCAGTAGGTCTATCTCTAACTGAAGATAGGTTATCGAAATTGGCCGTACGTAAATAAAAAAGCACATTATTAAGTACCACGCGACCATCCGAAAAAAAAGACATCTAAAATCCTTCAGGCACAGACAGACATAGGCATTTGTATACTGAACATCGATGTCTGTATTTCTGGCCTGTTTATTAAATTTATACTTATAAGTATTTCCAAGTATCGGATTCGTTTTCTAACCCTCATAACGCAAACATATCAATGCTTAGATAGTAGTTAGATCATTTTGTGTATTATGGCAAATTACAAATTATATTGTATTTATATTATATGCAACATAATAGACAAACTAAATAAAAGCAACGTTTCCCGAGATTAGATAAGTGCCCAGGTTTACACATTATGATTTTTTTGGCACGAGTTATCTTCGCCTAATTGAGGATACCTCTGCCAATCTCTTCTGGGATGCGGGCGTAAAGATTTTTTTTGTTATATAAGGTTTCAGATTGGATTAATCACGTACCGATCCCCACGCATAGCATATTCCCGCGCTGCTGCGACAACACGCGCACAATCCGCACGATGTGCTCGATGGCGTCTCTGAACAGCACCAGCTCCATCTTCACCACACCTGGCGAGCTGTTGTACTCCTCCATTTGGGTCTCAATGTATCTATAAACACGCAGTCAAAATTATTTATTGTTCTGGTTGATAGTTACTAATTACAAGCTTTTTAACCAAAAGCCCGTAAGTGTTTTTTGAATAAACACATGGGTAAGATACAATAGTTACCAATAGACATCTATATATTAAGAACCATAGGTCTGTTAGGCCTAATGAGCACGTCTACTATTTACCCTACTCTCCGGACCAGAACGTGACAATGCTATTTAAAGGATACCTCCCATTTGGACGGGTCGGAACGGGGGGCATCGCAGCGCAATAATTCGCCTAGATCGTTTGCATACATTTTGTATGAGCAACGCCCATTTTGCCGGGGCGCATCCGCGTCGATTTTTCCGCGGAGGATTTCCGCGAGATACCCCGCGCGCATTCGCCGATGCGGCCTACGATTAGATTACTCCAAAGATTACGATATCACTATTAAGAATAGAGGACTAATGGCATTTTAATGTTACAGTTGCGTATGACAACTACTATAGGCGCCACTTCCCATACTTGATGATTCGTATGACAACTACTAGAGGCGCCACTTTCCATACTTGATATTTTAATATCGAATCGCCTTTCTATTTTGTTGCTCTACTCTTTGGCGCTGAGTAACATAAATCCGCGGCCCGGCCCGCCTCGGTGTGCTTTGCAATGCGATGGGCCCGGGCCCTACACGCTCCGCCCCGTCAACAGTGGGCGTTATCCGTAATAGAAAAGAAATACGTAAGGCGGTGGATCCCTATTCGTGCAAGTCTCTGCACAGCACAGTAATCTTATTGGTAATGATCCATATTTTAACCCATGCTCGGCAAACGGCAGATAGTATATTAAACACAAGGGGACCACACCTACAATTTCAATAAGTCACCGTTTACTAGCTCCCCGTACAAATACAAATGCGGGTTTTGTCTACATAAAAATTTCAGTCCGCTATTAGTGTTATAGTCATTGTTATAACACTGCACTGATGTCTCAATGAAAACTTAATCAAATAAAGGGTATAAAATTACAACCAGATCAATTCAGCAAATACTAACATTACGTTCTCACTTCCTTAACACAAAAAAAAAGTGAAGACGGCTGTTTAACTAAACACTGTCTAAAATTCACATCCAACCTATAACATGTTACACGTGCATGACGTGGCAGCATGCTATTAATTGACAGTCTAATTTTGAGATAGTGTTTAGTAAAACATGTGTTTAACGGCTGTTTAATCGTTTTCTGTAGTAAGACGGTAAAGTGTTTTTTGTGCTGTCACTCACTTTCTTAGAGCATTAGGATCCGTAATATCATCGTACACTTCATATGGATTAAGGAAATGTCCAAAGATTGGTGGAGTTTTGGTGGGACAAAGCGCGTGGAATGTCAGTTCGAAGTGTTTCCCTAGTATGTCACTAACATGGTTCATAAACCATTCGCGATCTCTGTAATTTAGAATCACAATATTATAAACGTGAAAATTTTATTATTATTAAGTCATAAGACATAAATTTGTACTAAGTAAATTAATAATTATAGACATTCTAATATACTTTTATTGGTGCGCAAGCAGTTATTCATTCACATCTGAACATATGAACGCACATTCTGGCATGAGACCATTCTATAGTTTTTGATGCAATTGGGAGGCAAACAAGCACACGGATTTCCTGATGGTAAGAAATACATGCCGCCTACTAGACATCAAAGGTGGTAATGGTGCGTCGCCAACCTGAGGCCGGGATGTTAGGCCTCGAGCAAAAGTAAGTTTACCGGCTACCTTACCCCCAAACCGGAACACGTCATGACGTTATGGCGGCAGAAATAGGTAAGGCGGTGGTACCAATCCGGGTGAGTCGCTGCGAAACTCTACCACGTAGTCAGTCACAGTGTTAGTAACGTTAAGCCTATGTTCGCCTTTTACGAGCTGAAATGTTATTCATTTCTACAGCAGGTACGTAAGAAGTATCTGATCAACAACAGCGTTTGCTCCTGGGCCAGCTGGTATTATTTAGTGCATAGGGGAAGGAGTTCGGAAAAAATCACAAAGCATCAAGAGGAGGAGGCCTAACCTTTCGTAATACTTCAGTACTACAGGAGTTGTAGTGATATATTATGTGAATTTAGGTTTTCATCAAAGTACGCTATTTATAAACTTCAAATATCCATTTTTTGTGGTAAAAAAATCTTTGTTAATCCGTGGTCCGAAATCCAAATGTATCCTTATTTACAAATATTACATTTTCCACATGATTTGTCGAAATCAACCTGAAAAACTGCTAGTGATGTTGGGGAGGGAAAGGGGCTGTAGGTTTTAACCATACCATGTATCACCAAGGGGGAATAGGGGTTAAACAATCTGCTAAAAACATAAAGTGATTAATGGACGGCAACTAGTGATTAAAAAAATTAAAGAAACTCACTTTTCTTCATTCAGCCGATCGGAAAATACCCTGAAGCATTCACATAGCCAAAGTCGTAAGAACCTCGGTTTAGTATTCTGATAATCTTTATTACTTCGTAGTAAACCCTAAAAATATTGAAAATAATATACTGCATGCACTATATTGTTTACTAGCGGCCCGCCCCGGCTTCGCACGGTTATGACATATACATACAAACCTTCCTCTTCAATCACTTTATCTATTTAAAATAACCGCATCAAAATCCATTGCATAGTTTTAGAAATTTAAGCATACAAAAGGACATAGGGACAGAGGAAGCGACTTTGTTTTATACTATGTCGTGACATATATCACGAGGTGTTTAATAATTTATTTATTAGGTATATACAACATGTTATGTTATAAGGAAATAAAAATGTTAAATACAAAAAGCAAACTTATATGTTATAATTTATGAAGTAATGTATTTACCATTGCAGTACTTCAGCTTAGCGGGTAATCAAACTATGGTAAAACTTAAGCACGACTCTTAAAAGCTCAACTTGAGGTTAGGAACCCTATTTGTACCCTTAGGAAAAATGTCAGCTTATTGCAAAAAATCCTGTAAGCTATGATTTTTATTATTAAAAAAGTACCTGAAAAATCTTTGATATGTCTCTCAAATTGAATAGATAGTGCATTTTGCTTGGTGTTGGCAGCAGTTTCGCAACAACACTATCGAACATATCTATAGTCGCAATCAACACTAGTTTACCTACAAAAAAACATTACGAATAATACATTATTTTATCACACTAGCAAACTTCTCTGAACGTCACATCACGAGTGTAAGTTATAGTGTTTGCATTAGGCAACCCCAATGTATAGTTATTGTGAGCGCCTCTAGCGGATAGTGGCAACAACTAAATAAATCTATACATTTGAATCGTCTATACGCAAACGTGGTAACAGATGTAGAACAATCCTTTATTTTCTGATTTTACTAATGCCGGGGGTCCCCCGTTTAACTGTGGTGGCGGGAAATTTTCAGAGTAAAGGTCTCAGCACACATATCAACTTGGAAAGGGATCGTCTCCGTATCGCCTTTCGCCTCGCCGTCGTCAACCAGGCGTCAACTTAACGTATGCACGTAACCAAACAGTATCAGCAGCTCCTGTACATCAACTCGGCTACGGCTAAACGACACCGCGCAGGCTCGCAGACCGCGAGCCTGTTCCAAGGCGCGGCGACTACGTTACGATTCCGATTAGTGAGCGTTGCAGTATGGAGTTTCATACCATCGCCTATGTGGTCTAGCAGTTCAGGCGTAAGTGAACTGTGCTCTTACTTTTTGCATATAAATCTACATTCTACAAAACCTGCGGCCCCGCAACCGCCGCGTGAGTTATTAATCTAAGTAAGGTTCCCAGCGACCATCACAAAGTACTCGCAATTAACGTATATTTCGCCTCGACACCGAGGAAGCCTCGAAATCGATGGTAGGATTTCCGCAAATGTTTCTACACAATATGGCAAGCGTGGTAGTTACTGGCAGAAAATTATAATTGTACTTAGAAAAGAATCCAATATAATATTAAAGTAAGATAAGGTTAGTAACCTGTTTAAGAAGAAAGAAAACAAATACAAGTTAAAGTATCATAATGATGGCAATAAACTAATCCTCGAGTAAAATAACATTATGTAGCGAGTATTTGCTAGTTATTATGAGACAAATTAAGACACAAAGCCATTTTGTCTACTCTGTTTTTTTTAATATTTAAGAGGAGGCAAACGACCAACTGTGTAATCTGACGTCACCGCCGCTCACGGATATTCGTAACATCAGAAGTACAACAGATGTGATGACGACCTTTAAGAAACGAGTACGCTGTTTTTTGTAGGTTTTTAAGTCGTATCTGCTTGGAAACACCGCTCTTGATCATTCTGATAAAATAACCTTGTGGCATAAATTAACAAAATCGCCAAAATATAGTAGTAGCATTACAGTATTTTGCATGTAGATTTCTATAGGGGCTAGTATTTAAGTCTTGTAGTAAACTATAGCACAGTCAGCAAGTACGGTTTAAGGTTGCTACATAATATACTGCTTTCTGTGTACGGAGTACTGACCGACTCCTTTGGTCTCTTCATCAAAGTCCACCAAGTGTTGGGCGAGCATGGTGCCGAAAATCTTGCCCAGCTGTTGATGCGTTGGCGGCGATAGGTAGAAAGCGTGGAAGCAGGACAACAGTCGCTTGGGCAACGGCGATCTCGCACCGCCTGGCGGGCCTGCTGCACCACACAGGACCATACCCTATACCAACCACAGTATATTAGCAGTATAGCTCGACTGCGTGTTTCACAATAATATGGCGCACACACACACACA
>NJDC01004278.1:162448-211113 GCA_002245475.1 Calephelis virginiensis
AACACACACGCACACAAGCACACACGAACACACACACACACACACGCACGCACGCACGCACGCACGCACGCACACACACACAAAAATGTTAAGAAAGTAGAGTAAAGTAAAGTACAAAGTAGTAGAGCAGTTTAAATTATGCGCTTCGGCTTTACACTTTGTTGATTACAGCGATGTCTAATATACGGTCTAATTATTGGCAGGACAACGTTAGTCTAGTGCTTTTTCGTATCTTGCGCACCAGTGATGCGGTTCCCTCGCGTATTAGCACTAAAGCAAGCAAGCGCGTGCGTGCGTGCGTGCGTGCGTGCGTGCATGCGTGCGTGCGTGCGCGCGTTAAATATTCCGTCCAGGATTCTTTTATGCAAACAATTTTTAATATAATTTCTATTATACATAAATTTATTATAACATATGTACCATTCTAAGACCAGCTCGGTGTAGATCAAAGTAGATTCGGATCTGCCAGTGGCGTAGCGAGGACTAATATATGCGTGGGCAAAGTCACATCGGCGAGGCCCCTTTCTGTTCGTTTTTTAAAACTTTCAAAAGTTTTTTTTTTTCAAAAACTTTATTTTTATGTTATAGGAAGGCAAACAAGCAGACGGATTTCCTGATGGTAAGAAATTCACGCCGCCTAGAGACACCAAAGGTGGTAATGGTGCGTTGCCAACATGAGGCCGGGCTGTTAGACCTCGAGCAAAAGTAAGTTTACCGGCTACCTTACCCTCCGAACCGGAACACGTCATGACGTTATAGCGGCAGGAATAGTTAAGGCGGTGGTACTAATCCGTTCGAGTCGCTGCCAAACTCTTATCACCTAGCACAAACTCTATCTTATACTTATATTATTACACCATCGTCTTACAGAGATTTTTTAATCAGGTAGTGCGAGGTCCCTTTAGGTGCGAGGCTTAGCTACGCCACTGTGATCTGCTAGTATAATAGTCATTAGCCAAACCTTGACGTTCTGGCGCCACTGCTTTTGCCGGTGGAACCAATAGCCGTAATCGTGCCAAAGCCGTATAAACTCCAAGGGTGGCTGAGATCCGTATTCATCTCTCACTGGCATGTTTATGTCGTCCATGAAAGCAATCATTTTCTTACCTGTAAGGCATGATTACCTTAAGGTTTAAACAACCTCGTAATGGTCACAAGATTAATTTTTTTCGAAACCTTTAGCCAGCAAATCCAAATAGTCACTTTCATACTTAAAAATATGTTTTTTTTCTTTTTTTTAGTGAGTTTTAATATGAATTCATACAATCGTCACATCGACACAGTAGAAATATGAAACAGTATGGACACCTTCAAACGTTCAAAACGGCTCACTTACGTCATACGCATCGACGAGGCATCTTAAACAGCCCATATTAATAACTTATCTTAGACAAGAGAATGAGCTATTTGAGATTAATTGCCGGGAAACCGTTGTTATTTTTCAATAATTAGCAAAAATATCTTAGCAACAAAGTGGGCGATAACGCCCCCTTGTGGGCGCTGGTAGTCTAGAGAGGGGCGGTAAGAAAATCTGAAAAATTTGTTTTATTTAACTTTAGACGAGACAAATATGTTATTAATGAGGTTTTTGCGGAAAAAAACGGGGAGGGGGTCGCTACAAAGTTGATGATTTTGAAAGTGGGCGTTACATGAAACAAGTTTGGGAACCTCTGATCTATAGGTAGGTTATTATTAATGGCCGTAAGCGGTTTTCGCGATGCTGCAGTTCCGAGTGTCTCGTCAAGATAATTTATCACTAAATTAATTGTTTTACAGAGTACCTCTTAAAAATGCCAAAAACGTATTTTTGTAGGGATTAACTAACGCAATGAGATAACCTAGTTATTTGTAAACTACAACATTATTGCAATTCTATTATGAAAAAAATAACATGACAACGCTATTATTTTAATGGTGAGTAGGTAAGTATTTTATCAACTTGTTTCCATACTGTCCCATATTTGCACTGTGGCATCGGTCAAGCTTCTTCAACGCACCACCTACATTCTTTTTGTGCTGAGCGGTCATCGAAATCAGCAGCGAACAAGCAGTCGCTCCTGATTTCAAGTGGCCTATAGACACCATAGATGTTATAGGTGCGTCGCTGTCTTGTGAGGCCGGAATGTTAGGCTTACTCTCGAAGCCCATCACTACCTTCCGGATCGAAACATGACATCATTACGGCAGCAGGAATAGGTAAGGCGGTGGACACCTACCTGGGCCAATTACTGCAAAGCGTTTTGCAACCAATTGTACTCGTTTTTAGTTCACGCTCGCCCCTTATGAGCTGCCAGACTAGGAGGGAGATGATCTATTCAACATTAGTGACTGGACCAATACAGGAAGCACATCTTCTATCATACTATACATTCATTCAACAATTTGTCACTCATTCAATAAGCTGCAGAATACAAGCTGCTAGCATATTTGCCGCGTCAAATCATTTAAAAAAAATGTTTGCGCAAGTATTTACTTACCACCCGCTGGCACATAGTTTCCTTTGGTTCTCTTCTCAAGTCTGGCTTCTATCGTGTCCTGAACATTGGCGGCAGTTGTTTGCGCAGACATGTTGATCACTTGTGTGCTGTACCTGAACGAAATTATCTGGTGGTTTTTAAGGGTATGGAAAAGAATTAACACTGAATTTTCTTACCGCATAAACGTTCTATTGTAAATGTGACAATATGAGCGGAAATTTCTTGCGTATAAGTTAATGGTTATCCTTCTTTTCAGACGGAAACATGACATTGACGAGCATTGACGTTATGATGTATCAATCCGAAAGATTCTTTGCAAGGCTCTTCCACCCACTCTGACCAACTCTATAAGTGGTAAAATCAAGCAATATGAATGTTTGTCAAACTAGATAGCGTAATAGCGGGCGATGGCTTTGTCACATTCCTGTTCAATAACCTCTTGAACCTATATCTCACCACCTAGACCAAGACTGCAAGAGCAAGACCCAATTTGCTGGACTAGTATCATCACGCCCATTTCCCTGAAGAGGTAAGCAGAGGCACGAGGCACAACCAGGGCACTCACGACTAGCCGAAGACACTAAGTCCCACAATGTGATAGGTGGCAAGGTTATCGCCAGCTAGGCACATATAAAATCTCGGGCAACGTTATTTTTATTGACAAATGGAAAATACAAATCTTCTTTTTTGATGCCTGGCCCAGTATCGAACCCGGGTCTTCAAGAAGTCAATTCCGGCGCAGGACGGTTAAACCACTGAGGCTGAAACTAACGAATCTTACATTAACAAAAACTAACCAACTCTAAATAACTGTTCTTCTTCGTAAGCTCGAGCGCAATAAAGTATCTCCATGCCCATTTCAACAAAAAGCTTGGCATAGGTACACCAGGAAAGCCATGTTTAGCCGAAAATACTAAATTCCATTAACTGATAGGTAGCCTATAGCCAACCGGGCCATATCCAATCCAGGGCAAAAAAGGTTTTAATAAAAAAAAATGTGGCCCCACCTGGGAGTCAAACTAGGGTACTCATGAATTTAATTCCAACACAGGACTAATGGACCACAGAAGCGACCGCATAAATCTTTGGAAGTACCTTTCTTTATAATTATCATTTTAATAGTCCGCTTACGGCTAAAGTTACAGCCAATATGTTAAATTTAAGACAAATGAAATATCAGAAATATACCTAAGTATATTTAAGTATATTTGGGAGCAAAAATGTACATGTAGGTATATAAGTGGGTATATCGGTACTTACTGCGACGGATCAAGTAGCGCCAGCGTGCCCTGTATGAGGAAAGTCTTGCCGGTGCCCGTGGGCCCGCCCACCAGCACGCCGTACCCCGCGCGGAGCATGTCGATGGCCACTAGCTGGACTCGGATGAACTCCACTGTTGGAACCAGGATAGTGTGGAAACCGAGGCTGAAAGTAAATTTTGCTTTTGGTGAGAATACGTGAATATCATGAAAAAATATTGTTTCTAGTGTACAAACATTGAAACTGCTGAACAATTTTAAACTTTTCATTCAGAAACTAAGATATTTTTGATTTTTTAATCAATTTTTTAATCTCTTTAATCTTAAGCTTGTACACTGTCCACCCATTACTTTATTTTGTATTTTTTCTCTATCTTAGGTTAGCTGTAAGATACCTCATTTTAGAGATATGCTCGCTCTTTGTACAGTATTTATATAATAGTATAGTAGTTTATATTCTCTCGCTGTCGATCTCTATTACGTGTACAATAAGGTGTTAATTAATAAATAATAATATTTCAAAAGTTAGTCAAGCTATGACTTCCTCAAGCTATGAATCGTGTTCAGTAGTAGATGTTCCAAACTACATGCGGTCAAATTTCATAATCGCTAAGAAATTAAAAGAAGAAGCTCATTTTAAGAACCTACACATCTGTGTGCCAAGTGTGAGTTTTTGAAATGATTTACTTTACTATCGCGTTTACGTTTAATGCCCTTAATTTATGGAGCATGCTCCGCTGGTTCGGTCATGTGGAAAGAATGACAGATGAAAGATTGACAAAGCAGATATACAATGCGAATGTGGATGGATGTAGGTACCCGGGGAGACCAAGGCTGACATTTCACGATCAGATCAATCGGATATTATCCGAGGGTGGTGTCAAGAGTCACCGAAACCGGCGTGTTTGTATGAAAAGGGTTATGAATGTGAAGGAAGCAAGACAGGTTTGTCAGGATCGTGAGGTCTGGCACTCGATACTCTCTGCCTACCTCGTAAGGGACTTGGCGTGAAGATATGTATGTATGTATGTAATTTATGGAGTAGTTGTCAGCGCCTCTAGTGCATATTCGAAACAAATAAATTATTCCATATAGTTGAATCGTCCAAACGGAAACGCGGTAGTAAAGTACTAAAGTAATACGAACGGAACTCACAATCAATACACAGAAGCATCTTTGACTCACCATAGATAGAGAATTTTGACCAGATAGAGAATCATGAAACATATCTACAATGGGCGGCTCATACTGTTTGAAGAGAAGAGAACTTTTTAAAAGAGAACTAATTTTTACTAACAATTGATAAAACAATTAAAGATTTTTTGATTTACTGGGTGTTAGAGTTTTGCAGTGACTCGACCGGATTGGTACCACCGCGTTACCTATTCCTGCCGCTTATAACTTCAATGGTTGCCGTTGACGTGTTCCGGTTCGGAGGGTGTACTTAAAGTAAGCCGGTAAACCTACTTTTGCTCGAGGCCTAACAACCCGGCCTCAAGTTGGCAACGCACCATTAGCACCTTTGGTGTTTCTAGGCGGCGTGAATTCCTTACCATCAGGAAATCCGTCTGTTTGTTCGCCTTCCAATATCATAAAAAAGATTTGTAAATTTACAAGAATAGTTTGTGATTCAACTACAATACATAGGAAAAATTTACAAATACAAAACAAACTTACATAAAAAATTTTACAAAACTCAATTTTATTACTAACTCATTGTTGAGCGTAAGAACTTCCGGTCTTTTTCTTTTGTATTAATTTTAAATAAATAGAATGTTACCTAGGATTATATCTCCAGTTGTCGGGCAGTTTCTCCTCCCAAGGTTTGAAGGCTCGCAGTCTCTCATCGACGTAGTAGTCATACACCGTGTCCTTCAGTGGGAAACAACCTTCATGCTCGCGAATCCAGTTGTCCAGCTTACGACGAGGTTCCTCTTCTAATGTGGCACATACCGACCAGATCATGCTAATAATAAAAAGCAAATGCGTTAAATTGTTGGATAGAACTGTGAATTATTATGTTTTTAACCGATAGGAGTGTTTAGTACTGACAGTTAAAACCCGCGAAACGAAACTCAACCTGGCAATCTGTTAGTTGTCATGTCTTATCTGTCATTCTCTATGTCTTACGGTTACCAGCCGAGTGCCAAATGACGGACCTGTAAATTTAATCTAATTTATACCGGAAATCACATCGGTGTAACTTACTTTGTACGCAATATAATTTTGTAATTAACTTGATTCGGGCATACTTTACGGTGATTCGGACAATTAAAAATAAATTCGGTGTGTACTTTGTGTATCGTGTCAGTACGTGAATCACTGCACAGCAGACGACCACAGCAGGGAAGTAACCCTATATTAATTATATAAGTCCCATATCCTTTCGTATAGTGCTTCCACTGCGCGAGGAGATAAGGACATCGTAAGGTAAGTGATAACATAATCCTTCTTGTCAGGAGTCGGCTCCAACAAAAGCGTTAGCAATTCGTCAGTGTTTCAGTTTTTTACGCGTTTACTCGGCCAATAACGAATGGATATCCTCCAGCACGTATTCTATCCTCCAGCACGTATTCTATCCTCCAGCACGTATTCTATCCTCCAGCACCGGTTATGACGATGATAAGTACTGAAGCAATGGTGGAACAATGGATAAGATAGAAAGGCGTTTGAGAGGTGAGCAGTGGTACACTTACGCGAAGAGGAACCGCATCTTGGAGAAGGTTTCGTTATCCTCTTGGTCCTGCTGAGGCGGCGCGGGCGGCGGCCACAGCGCCAGCAGCCGGCATAGCGCGCGCACGCCGCTCAGCTCCTGGCCCCGCACCGACACGCCCTCCGACAGCTGCAGCCGCTTCAGCTCCAGCACCGGCGTCAATATTGACGAGAAGTGACGACGGAGCTGCATATGGATATGAAGTCCTCTATACAATCAGTGGCTCGAAGATATCAAGCTCTCCTCGTGTGTCTGCTCTCCCCGTATTAGTCTGGGCTACTTTGCAGAATAGACCATCTGCCTTACTGCCACGCAGCTCGAAAAAGGCGAGCATAGGTTTACTGTCACTGGCACCGTGACATAGGTAGTCGAGTTTCGCAGTGACTTGCCCGGATCAGTACCACCGTCTTACCTATTAATTCAATACTTGCCATTGATGTGTTCCTGTTTAGAGGATAAGGTAGATGGTAAGCTTAGTTTTGCATGAGGCCTAACACCCCGGCCTCAGGTTGGCAACACACCATTACCACCTTTGGTGTCTCTAGGCGGCATAAATTTTTCCAACAGGAAATCCGTCTGCTTGCTTGCCTTCAAATATCATAAAAGGGTAGTTTACCGGCTACCCTCCGAATTAGGATCCTTATCACGGCAAAAATAGGAAGGACAACGAACTTACTACGACAGTTCTAAACAAAAATTTTTGGAATAGTGATTTATTTGCTCACGTATTATATAATATTATAAAGGTGTAATGAGCCAATGTCTCATTTATAAACAACCACTTTTCAATTTAGGCTGTTTTACCAAAATAATTTCTGAAGATATCTTGAGTTCATCATTTGAATGCAACTACTCAATTCGTCTTTAGTCTTTAAGATTTAGCAATCTTTAACTATTTCATTTGTGCTGCTACTCTGGACAATATACTGTCACCCTGTACCATTCCATTCCTCGAAATTGCACCTAATTCTAATTTTCTATTATCTCAGAACTACCAATCACAAACATCGTTATCCCCATCCTTTAACGCTCTGTCCGAAGAGGTCACATCTAAAACTTCTAGAAAAAATGTTTTCAAATAAATAAGTAAACTCACCATCTCCCTGTACTCCACATCATCGACAGTCTCTAACCAAGAATTGACGAAAGGCCACCATCCCCAATCCTTATAATCGTTGTACACCATGCCATTCCTCGACACCGTAGCCGGAGATGCTACTGCCAAATCTAAAGTTTCTATCAGGAGCGATACCTTTAAGATAACAAAATATTGAATACAGGGTAATTTTGAAAGGACCGGCTAAATCTTAATATAAGGGGTAGAGGCTTAAATGGTAATGTATTTTAAACATTATTGCATAATTGTAATATCTACTTTTATAAACATTCATTTAAAACAGTCCGCAAAAATACTTCACTTGTTGTCACGCTATTTCGTGCGAGTACAAGTCATGACGTCACAATCCTGCGAATGCGCCTGCGGTCCGTGGGAATCAGTTTTATGCATTGTTTACCTTATAACCACGCATCTTGTATTTTGCGACAAATAAAAAATATAGATTTTTTTAAATTTTTTTATAGATCGAAAATGTTATCGATCCCGAATCATTTTACAAAATGTGGCTGGTGCTTTAGATGTAATAACACCAGTAAGCCAATTTTAAGATACCAAAGGCAAGGTCATCCCTCTATAGAGAAGGAATAATACGAAAGAATACGAAATTCGTAACAGAAATATTTTGTGTGCATATCACGTAAATTTAAATAAAAAATAAATTCTAGGAAATTACAAATACATTTTTAAGTGTATGAGAAAAAATACAAATAAAAATACTACTACATAATACATTCCAAAAATGGCGTTGACGCAAGAATCGATGGCATAAAAAGGTAGTGGTAAACCAACACAATTATAACGCAACGCATATATATGTGTTACACTATTATTGACTGAGCGAATTTTGGGCAGGTTTGTCAGAGTTACCTTAAAAGAAACCCTTTTGAGGTTTAATTAAATAATATAACTTCGGCTTAGCAGTAGTATCAAACCAACTTAGCTAAGAATCATTACGATCACGCTAGCTTTCAAACAAAATTATGACACCTCAGACAGGCACAAACAAATAGAAAGAGTGAGTGAGAGAGGGATGGGGTGGCAAAGAGGGAGGGAGGTAGGGAGGGAGAAGGGAAAGAGAGAGCGATGGGATATCAAACTTACCTAAACTTTTTCGTCAAGGTTTAAAAATGGGTTATGATTTAACAAAGTTCAAAACTTTAAAGCGGTCGCTTTTCAGTGCTAACGTTATTAAATAGTAAATTCACATACCTGCGAAGGCATAGATATTCTCTCACTGTTCACCAGAGTCAAAAGTTTATTATCATCCATCACAGAGTTGAGATTTTCTATCCATATCGCATCAACCGGCCCATCGAATATTATCCACTTGAAATCGGGCGACTCGTCTGAAAATTTAAATTAAACCCTTTAAAACTGCAAAAACTGACTCGAAAATATTCATCATTAAATTTTCGCAGTTTGCCCAATCTTTTTTCGAAAGATAGGTCATGATTCCGAGATGATCCCAGAAAAAATCTTCATCTACCAGTAGTTTTGAGCAATACTTAATAATGTATTAAATTTACATCATCATCATCATCATCATTCAGCTGATGACCCCATCATTGACGATGTGAACATAGACATAAAATTATGCATTATTAGGTAACACTGAGAAGGATCTTGATAAAATGAACATGGGACCAACTCGGAATCATTATCTACCTTTCTGAAAAACAACTAACAAATTCAGTTAGTTATTGGCCGAGTAGTCACGTAACAAACACACTAAAAAAGTTGTTGAATTGAGAATTTTCTGTTTTTCTGTATACGTTCAAAAAATTTAAAGAATTGATAAAATTTTAATGTAAAGTACTTTTGGAGATACCGAAAAGACTGCACACAAAAAAATAGTATTTCTATACAACATTTTTCACACAATCAAGGATATGGATTTTGTGATGATAAGAAATTTACTTCTAATCTATAGACCAAAGGTGATAATAGTACTCTGCAATTAGGAAACTTAATGATGTAAAGGCTTTTGCGTGAGAAAGATCACCAGCTACCCTATCCTACAACTTTACAGTGACATTATGGCGAAAGAAATAAGTAAGTCTGTGACACTTACCTTGGCAAGTAGTCCTCATGATAGAAGAAAGCACCCCGTCTTTCCACTCGCCGGTAGCGAGGTTGTACTCCCCGTAGAGCTCACCCAGAGTGAGCGCTTTAGGGTTCATGGGGTAGACATGCACAATTTCGAACCCGGGAACCTTTTCGCGATGAAGACGACTCAGTGTCGCAGCCAACATCCTCCATGATACTGATTTCGCAGTGTTGGTGTCTCCTAGTAGGATGCTCGAATGCCGCGAGTTCTATATAAAAACATCAATTTATACTAGTATAATAAGCTTCATCTCTTTGTTTATACTAGTTGGTCGCCCATTGGTCGAAATTCGACCATAATAAATTTTAATTACATTTAAGTTATTCAATATAAATTATTTTTGTTATCAAAACCAATTACTTTGTTTCCCAACAATATGAATATAGTTTGTGCGCCATCTGTATATTTTATTGTTATCAATATTCTCGTTTGTGTGTGTGTGTGTGTGTGTCAAATGTATGGTAGGATCTGTAATATTTGAAAATTAAATAAATAAGATAACATCTGCAAAATTATAGTGAATGTGTTTATTAAATTTTTCAACGTCATGTTATATTTTATAAACGTAAGCATTGTTTATATTGAAAAATTGTACATATGGACTGAGTTATCTAACCCGCAAATTGCACCCAAGACCTCATGTAGTCAACGCCAACAACGGACCACCAGAACAAGCAGACGGATTTGTGATGGTAACAAATATACGACGCTATAAAATCTGATCTGATCAATCTGAAGCTCTTTGGCTCTTACCAGCCTCAGGTGGAAAGGGAGGCTACCGCAGTGATACTAAGCAAGTTGTTGAGAGGTTCTATCATCAAGTCTGATAGACTGCGCTATAATTCAGTAACAAATATCCTCACAGCCAAATCCACGAAGACGTAGGCAGATGTACAACCACTCACGATCTGCAATAGGTACGTTTATCTCACCAGCGGGCGATAAGGTCGTTACCTCCCTACGATAAAAAGTTTTACTTTTCTACATTAAAATCTCACCTTGGTCTCATACGTTTGAATGACCTTGTGGAGTGCGGCTCTTACGGGTTGTAGACCCGCAGCCCTCATCTCCGCAGTAATAGCTCGCTCCAACATATCGTAGTCCAGGGTAGGGACTTCCACATCCGGGAATATGTCCTGGATAATCCCATCGAACAGCGGGACATCCTTTGCTGTTAGACGAGCTACGTTCATGTCACGCATTGCCAGGATAACCATCTGAATGGGATCAAAGCTTTGAGGTTATATTCACCAAAACTTTAAATATTTTCGGAGCTAATTTCAGTTTCCTTGAAATGTAGGACAAATTCTATATATCAACTCGTAAAATACAAGCACCGGCATTTTTACGAGCATAATAACGAGAAGAGTAGAAGTAACTATAAGACAAACAAGTAGACACATTTCCTCTTTCCTTCTCCACCTCTGAAACTTAATAACTATACCCCTCGATTAGTCATAGGCATCGTCAATCTAAAGGCAGCTTTAGATTGATGACGGAGTAAACTTTCGCCGCATGTAGGCATTTTTTACAACTCTCATTCAATTTTAAATCATCCATCTAAATATTATTGAAACGATGACTGATGTGACTTTATGGTTTACCTCCTGTTCTGGCAAATGTGGATGTGCTCTCCGTTTGACGCCGGCGTAACGTAACAGCGCTACCATGGAGCGCAGCCCGAAGTCATAGTGCTCTTGCTTCGACAACTGCTGAGTGGCGAGCTGGTACAGCGTAAACACCTAAAGCCAAATGTGACAATCTACTGTTAAATTTCTAAACTTCTTATCGTCGGCACTTGGTAAAATTTAATTCCTGACACAATTTATTAATATCACTTGTAAGTTGCAATTTTTGTAGCCCTGGTAATAATTACATGGTGAAACCGGTTGCCTAGAAGAAAAACGAGAGTCGGGTATGTCAGAAAAAGTATGAGAGTAGGATAAATGCGGTCGAAATGAGAGCGCTACGGAAAATATTTGGTCAGAGGACCGAGAAAGAGTGGAAAGAGAGAGTATTGATGTTAAAAAGAGAAAGGGCTTTGTCCGGTCATGTAGGTAGAATGGCAGGTGAAATATTGTTAAAGAAGATATGACAAGAATGTGTAAGGATGGTACCCGCGAAGACCTACGTTGACGTCTCACTATGAAATCGCTCAGATATTCGGTGGTATCAAGAGTCTCCAAAGCCGTCGTGTATGTATGAAAAGGGTAATGAATGTGGAAGAAGCCAAGCATGTTTGCAAGCACCGTGAAATTTAACACTCGATACTCTATGCCTAGAATTTCTATGCCTCTATGCCAAGGGACTTGGCGTGAAGATATATATGTTTATTTTTTCTCCGTTCTGGTTCTAAGCTGCGTCGAAGGTTATAGACCAATCTTAAATCTGAACACTAAAGCCAACCAGCAGGTTTGTTTCTTTCATCTTGGTAATGGAATTTTTACAATCTTAGCAAAATCGCAAGACAATTCTACGTCTTACCATAAATGAAAAATTACAATATTTACGCACCTTTTTAGCATTGACTTTGTAAGCAGTAAAACCGTCTGAGAAGAGTGTGTTTTCAGCGATGATCAAAGAGTCTGGTACACACATAGCGATTGGACGAAACATTGATTTTAAGTTATCAGGCAGTTCAGTTCTCCCTGCATAACTGGAACAATCGTTTTCCTCGTTACTACGCAATGCTTAGAGAATAAAAATTTATACAGCTAGCTTGGCGTGTTACTATTTTGAACCCACGACAGAAAAAGTGTTATAAGTTGGAATACGTGTTCGGGCGTGCATGGGTATGTGTGTCTGTGACTGTGTGTTTGTGTTTGGGAGTGTGTGAGTGCGCGTATATGTATGCGTATATGTATGTGTGCGTGTGTGGGTGTGTATGTGTGTATATGTATGTGTGCATGTGTGTGTGTCTGTTTTCCCCGTGTTGGTCCGGGCTCCTTTTCAGAATAGACCATCTGCCTTCCTGCCAGGCAGCTCGTAAAAGGCGAGCATAGGCTTACAATCACTAACACTGTGACATCTGACTAGGTGGTAGAGTTTCGCAGCGATTCACCCGGATTGGTACCACCGCCTTACCTATTCCTACCGCCATAACGTCATGACGTGTTCCGGTTTGGAGGGTAAGGTAGCCGGTAAACTTACTTTTGCTCGAGGCCTAACATCCCGGCCTCAGGTTGGCAACACACCATTACCACCTATGGTGTTTCTAGGCGGCGTGAATTTCTTACCATCAGGAAATCCGTCTGCTTGTTTGCCTTCCAATATCATAAAAGAAAGCCTTCAAAAAAGGAATGAAAGTTAAATTTCTTTTGCGGTTTCTGGGGTTATGTAAAAATGTTGAATCACTTAGTATTTTCTACTGCATCTAACATGGGAAATGCTCTGAGGGGTTGTTTGATTTGATTTCTGCCGCTGAGTTACACCTTTGGATATTGCGTCAGAGTTTAAAGTATCATGCCCATCATCTTGATACGTGGCTACAACTGTACGACTACAAAGAAATTTCTAATCCCGCACAACACCTTTGTGGAATTAGTTACCGAGCACGGTACTTCCAAACATATATGACTTAGAAACCTTCAAGAAAAGAGCGTACTCAGTTCTTAAAGTTTGGCAACGCATCTGTGATATTCCTGTAGTTGACGTCAGTGGGCGGCGCTGATTATTTTCCATCAGATGAACCACTTTCTTGTTTGCCTCCTCTAAGATAAAAAAAACTCAGCTCCAAAAAAGAAGGAGGTTCTCAATTCAAATGTTCGTTACCCGATTACTAGGCTAATAGCAAACTGATTTTGATTGTGATCCCATATTAATTTTATCATGATCTGTCAAGTGGTTTTTGAGTTATACATACACTAGCGCATACATTTTTCACTTTTATCAATAGAAATTTACGCATCATTAAGTGTAACTCAAAAACGAATAGGTAGCAGAATAATGACATGTTACTTCTTAAAATTCTTTCTTGGATCATTTCGGAATCATTTGCTATTTTCGGAATAAAGAATTATCACATCACGAAATTCAACTATTTCGTTAAGTACCACTTAATAAAATAGTTGGAGTCGGATTTTGCAATCTTACTGCGCTTAATTATTATTCTAAACAACGTATTCAACCAAAGCATACCCAGGATTCATAGTAATGAATATTCCACAGTTAGGATCCAACTTGATGTCGGCCCCTTCAAAGATGAACCGCTTCTGCTTGAGTGACAAGGCGAGGAGTACGGCCAGGATCTGCTGCGCCACCACCGACAACACTTCGATGTTGATACGGTTGAACTCGTCAAAACAACCCCAGCATCCGCTTTGAGCGATACCTTTAAATGCATTTAAGTGATAAATACTGTTCTTAAATGTTGGTTGTTCGTAATTTGACATTGTTCTCTCCTGTCTGGCTGACCAGACCTGAAAACGCTGGCTGTCTTCGGTAGATAGGGGTCAATTGTTTAAACTCAATGTACAATATGTTGTTTACTATTTGTAAAATATTCTAGGAAAACAAACTTTAAGACATATTGAGGTAATAAAAATATTTGGAAAATAATACGTTTTTAAAAAATACCTTACTAATTTGTATTTCAATTGATATAGAATTGACCCCACCAATACGAATAGTAATTTCGAGGGGATCAATTGACTTTTAGTTATTATATATTTAGTTTCCGGCGAACAATTCAATAAGTGATTTTCAATACTTATTTAAATAAAATAACGTAACAGTTTTTAATCAATTAATTCTTCGTTTAAATTTAGTATCTATACTTATAAAATAACATCGACAAAACTACAGCTATGGAATTTGTGGGTAGGTTCGTTTCATTGAGTAGACACCCACTAAGGACGGAATTTTGGAAATTCTACTCCTAAGGGAGTGAAATAGGGGTTGAAAGTTTGTTTGGTAGACCGTCATTTTTTAAGTTAGAAACATAAAACTTTATTTTGGAGCTACCTATTATAAAAGAGTAGATAGGTATTTAAGCGTTTCTGGAAATTATAAGCCTAAGAGGGTAAAATAGGTGTTGAAAGTTTTGATTAATAATGAAAAAAAAAAACTTTTGGTTAAAAATAAATACGATAATAAAGGAATAACTTGTATTTATACAGTTTTTAATTTAACTTCAGTTCAATATATTAAACGCCACGCGAGCAAGACCGCGGGTAACAGCTAGTTACTAATATAGTTACCTCTGCAAGTTTATTGTAAAGGATTACCTACGACCTGAATATTCTTTAATCATACCTGAAAAGCATTTAGCCATGGACTTGTAATCCAATCCATCAGAACAGTTGGTGACGACCACCCATCTGGCGAGCGCCCGGCCCAAATCCTTGACTGTCTCCGTCTTGCCGGTACCCGCAGGACCTTGGGGGCTTCCGCCACGAAACAGATGAAGCGCCGTCGTTAATGTGATGTAACACCTGAAAAACATGCTCTCTTACCTTAAGTACTAATTTAGATCCACTCCAATAATTTTGCGATTCTCCAGTTTCTCATACGTAAAACCAATGCCGATTTAGCTAACACCTATAACACAAGCACACATTATAACCAAAGCACATATAATTTGCTGAATTTTTGGTTAGATTCAACTTGTGTAACTTGTCCAAAAATATATTTATTTATTGATTCGTACACACGTTATGTAATTCATTTATATCCCCTTACACCTAAATTAAAGGAGTAACATTGACTTTGAAAATATACCTGTCCGTTAGCGGAGTGATAACCAAACGACCCGAGTTTCCAATATATTCATATGTGTAAATGGAATTGGTATTGGTTTGTTTGATAAAACAGTCCTCTCTTTCTCTATCCCAATAGAATTTCAGTTGAGAGAACCATTCAAACGCTGTAACGTTCATGCAACCTGTCGGAGAAATATGTATTTTATTAGATTTACTTATTTCTTAAAGGAAAACCAACAGCTTTAACATAATAGGAATATGTAACAATACCTTAACACAAATGAGCCACGTACGGGTTTTCACGAATATTAACAGAAATTAATTTATTAACAAATATTACAACTTATTACTTAAGTAAAGGAAAAACTATACTACATAAATAAAAGAAATGACCATATTAAATTCATGTATAATTTATAGCTACAAAAAATATTGTAAACTGTAAATACATTAATGTAATATCAAAAATAATTTATTTATCATTTAGCATATCTCTGCCATCAGTCAGATAAAAAACGATTGTGTGGTTTTATGAAACCACGGTAAAAGTGAAACTTGATCTATAACTATAAACTATAGACGCCACCATATTGGCCTCGGCTGCTCTGACGTCACCGTCATGCGACATGCGATACACAGACGAAAAAAATTGTGACGATGTAATAAAAGTTTCACTTTAAAAAGAGAAGAAGGCACATTATTTAAACTTATATCTTAACCTGCAATGTTGCATGTCAACCAAGTAGTAAATCTATAATATAAAAATGAAATGTGTTGGTAAGCGCATAACTTTCGAACGACTAAATCGATTTGGTTAATTTTTTTCTGTTGTGTTAGTTATTGTCAGAAGAAGGTTTTTATGAAGAGACAAACCAGGAAAATTGCAAGGAAAATGGGAAAAATAATTCTTTGTGTTTCCCCATACAAACTGAACGGATGGAACAGCTAGTAGGACATAAATACATCCAATATTGTCAACTATATTAAGTTCTATTTATATAAAAAAAGAGTTAATCCCTTCTGAGAATCAAGAATAGTTCTTAGTTTTAAATAAGAATAACTGACAACTAATTTTTTATGGAATACCATTTGTGGCATTTGTGTGATGAACATTTAGATGTCTGCATTTCCGGGTCTGGGTGCTTATTAAATTTATTCTTGTATCTATTTAAGTATTTCTATGTATTACAATCGTTGACTAACACCCATAACAGAAGCATATAATTTGCTTACTTTGGAGTTAGATTAAATTTGTGTGACTTGTCCAGGGCCATTTATTTATTTATTTTATCATCAGCGTGCGGAAAAACTGCAAGCAATCCGTATAAGATGGCACGATCATGCCTTACAGCATCCTGATAATACGTATGTAACAAATGCCTGGACGCCGTAAAACCTATTGTTACTGGTTAAAGAGACCATTCAAAGGAACACTGGCTAAGTATCGTGAAACCGTGAAACGTGACATAGTAAAAGTAAGCAGGCAGATCCTAAATTACCACGTCTATAATCGAAGAACGACCTGGATAATCTCTTAAGATAAAGGTATCAAGCCCAGCTATTTTAAGATTGTAGGTATAATGTATAGAGACCATGAAATAACTTCAAAAATACTTACCCATTTTGTACATCCTATCCACGGTATCCCTCGAATGGATTTCAATGACGCACAAAGCGTTCACTTTACACCTCAATATCTTGCTAATCTCCTTCCTGGACATAGCCTGGAGAGTGCTGAGTATCTGATTCTGTTTCTTGCGTAGCTTCTTCAGTGGTTTCTTCTCTTTCATGATTTCACAACGACACAATGTCCTTGTGCAATCGGATGTCCATTGCATCTGGAATGGCAGATAATTTTCCAAAGATGAGTATTAAGAAAGGTTTTAGTATAAGTACTTAGATGACACGTCTACGAATTTCCTGATAGCAATGTACCTACGATCTGCAGACACTAGAGATGTAATTTGTAAATGATTCAATACTAACCTAAGGTCAGAGAGTTACGCCTCTTCCGTAAGTACAGCGATTACCTAGCCAACTTGAAAAGCAATCAAAACATAGCGGTTTTATTCGACAGTTTACGTAGACTTCATCTTGAAGATTCTCATGTGGAAATCAGTAGTAAAATATATATTTCGTAACAACGGGCCAACGAGTTTTTCATGAGAGATCAACTGACAAACACACGAGTCTTGTGATGGTTAGATAACCGTGGCCTATAGGCCTCATAGCTGTTGTAGGTGCGTAGCTGACCTTTGGCCGCGATGTAAGACCAATTGCTACTTATAATTTTAATATAAGGGATTGCCTGCGAGAAAAATTCAAGGAAATAAATATTTAACCGTAAGTTCTCGATATATTTAGGAGAATATAATATATCATATGATTTTAAACGTAACTCTTTACAATAAGTTGCTATAAAATCTCTACATCTCTTTTAATAAGTTTGAAAAATGTATAAAAGCAAAATATGTAATAGTATTTGGAACACAAACGTGCTTGGGGTTTGTTTGGGGGTTTCAATCTCGCACTGCAATTTGTAATGTAGTTTGTTGTACTATGTGAGACTTTTTTAAGTTGAAATTAGACTGTAATTTGTATTTTTCTTCTTAATCTTCATCAGATTTCTTAAGTTTCTATTTAGGTAGATTGGCATGCGTGAATTTAAACGTAGATAAGTCGGGTCTATTCCCTCAGCGCAATCTTTGCTACAAATCTTAAGATTCAAGTTTGCTTGCGTTTTGTACATCGGTGTGTCTTCTGTACCTAGTGCTATTACATATTTATGTTGCATCGTTTCTGCTATTAATTATCTAGTTGCCGCCTCGTTGGTCGAGTGGCTAGCGTACACGCCTAACTACACCGATCAACCCACTGGGGCAGGCATTTGTGGGATGAACATTTAGATGTCTGCATTTCCGGATCTAGGTGTTTATTAAATTTATTCTGGTATCTATTTAAGTATTTCTATTAGTATCGTTGACTAACCCATAACACAAGCTTACATAATTTGCTTACTTTGGGGTTAGATTCAATTTGTGTAACTTGTCCAGCGAAATTTATTTATTTATTTAATAAACTTACCATAAGTTATAAGTTACCTTGCTGCAAGTGATTCCAAGTTGTCCAGGGTAATCGTTAATCCACTGCTCTCGCTGGTAGCGGCACTTTCTTAATGCCGCGCGAGTCACGATCAGTTGCTGTAGCATAATAACAAATCACTAGATTTAGGCAGATTTATTTGAAAGGAGTACATACACAATGTCAGTATGAATTTAAAGATGTCGGTAATTACTGCCTATATGTGTCATACGAACTTAACAAGTACTAAACTTGGCAAGTTTGAAAATAAAATACGATATGTAGCACTAGTACAGCAATTCCCGAAGTAGTCCAGATGGACTACTGGGGTGCCACGGGAGACCCGACGGGGTCTACGTTGGGCGTGACAAAAAATGACATTGCCCCATAATGCACTTACCCCCCTAACTACTTCCAGCAAAATTTGATAGCGGTCTATGAAACAAAATCGTTTAGAAACCTCTGCACTAGTACTTTCCACAGCAGACTTTGTTTCACTTAGGCCATCCGTTTTAACTTTTCACAGCATCACCAGGGGATTACAAATAAATATAAATATTTCATTTTAAAGTGTAACGAAGCGTATTGTGGAAAATTATGTTATTAAAAAAGTATATACCTACAATGGAATTTCACAAAGTGCGACGATAAAAAAATAATTCCAAAATAAGATAGGTCATAGTGAACAAAGCATTTGAAAATAAGGGAAGAGAACAATTCTCCGATGGGTACCTACAGCGGCCGGAATATCACAAACGCTCTTTATACTTGATATCGTAAATATTTCGTTTTACGGGGGTTTGGTCATTTAGTATAATATGTGCTAGTTCGGAAATCTTAAAAAATATATAATTGATGGGAAAAAATTGATTCAATTTAATTTTGATGAGAGTTTAAATGTGACTTGATCACATAACGCTGAATGTGAATTTATTTATTTGTTATTTCATTAATTATATTTTTTTATTTCATTTAATTCATTAATCACATGTGATCGTGTTTTATTTCATTATATGTTTCGTGAGGGTATCACCTCAGCTACATGACAGCAACGCACCTATAACTTCTGTGGTGTACCTATATAGACTATGGTTATCTATTACCTCACATGGTTTTGAACATCAATGTTTGTGTTTCCGGGTCTGTATTTATTAAATTTATTCTGTTATCTATTTAAGTACCTAGTATTACGAATTAGCATCGCCAACACCCTTAGCCGGTCAACGGTCCAAAAGCAAAAGCGATTTTCCCGCCCGATGGCCAGCACTTTAGGCGAAACATGGCAGCAAAATAAAATTGGCGAATAACGATGATATCTTTCGATTTATGTATTAAAAACATATAAATGTATATATTTTTAGAATCCTTGAGAATTAAGCTACGTGATAACGTAAAAATGTGTATGTTTAACCTCAAAACCATTTGCAACAAACAAAATGTGAAAAAACTTTCCGTATGTTTTCCCAATTTTCCCAAGAAAAACATTTCTTATTAAAAACAAACGTGTTTTATTTACCTTCTGTATACTTTATTCGAAAGAACATGAAACGTTTAACAGAATGCAATTACAAAAACAACAATGTCCATACAAATATTTTAGAACACAAGTTCTATAGAATTAAATTCTGGCATGTTCGAAAAAGTGTCACATGCTATTTAATCTCTTATTATCGCTTATTATGGAGAATTTAGTGGAAGGCACTCATAAAACGTATATGTTTTATCTGTAGATATGTCATATAAACATATTACAAATGTTATTTACAAGAATAATTTATTATATAATTAGAAATAGTTAAAATCGAGCGGGCCGTTACGTCACAAGTACATACATACATACATGACCGACTTAAATATCGCTAAATTTTATGTAAAAGTAGTTAAATGATGTGTAGTGTTTTATAAAGTTGTTTACCACTTACCAAAATATAATTTTAACACTTAACTAACACATTTTCACATCACTTTTTGTTTTCAAGTCACTAACCGACCACATACTCGAAAAAAGCGCAACGGATGAATAAATCATGCTAACTCAACTCGTTCCGAAATTTTGTTTACAATGTTGATATACTTCAAACTTTTTAATACGACGGATTGTTTATTCTGCTACAGACTACAAAAAAATTGTTTGGATACACGAAGTTTACTTGAACAAACTGGAATTAAGAATGGAACGCGGCAGTCGAGGCCCAAATCGGGTCGGGACCATTGAGCGGACTTTTTTTAGACACCCGATATGGGCTGCGGACCGTTGACTGGTTAGCACAAGCATACAATTTGCTTACTTTAGGGTTAGAACAATTTGTGAAATTTGTCCTGGGACATTCATTTATATTCACTGGTGGTCGCTCATTGGTCGAAGTTCTTCAATA
This sequence comes from Calephelis virginiensis, assembly GCA_002245475.1. NCBI lineage: Eukaryota > Metazoa > Arthropoda > Insecta > Lepidoptera > Riodinidae > Calephelis > Calephelis virginiensis. Next base: position 183,277 of record NJDC01004278.1, read on the forward strand.
TAAATTAGTTTTGATAAGAACGCCATCTTCATTTATCCAGATGTTCATTTTAGTGCGCCATCTGTGATCTTTTATCGTTATCATCAATATATTTGTTTGTGTGTGTCAAATGCCTACCATGCAGTGAGTAATGTTTTATTTATTGATGTACTTTACAAGAATAATTATTGAAAAATATTAGCGTTCTGCACTTCTCCTACACATAAACTATAAGTGTGCCAAATTTTATGCTACTGCGTCCGCGCAATCAGTTACAATATATTGTATCTTATATTAGGCACATTTCGTAGTTTTCCTATTCTAAAATAAGTGTAACCAAAGTAGGCAAGTGTTACTGATATTATTCCCACCAACCTAGTTCACGACAGACGAGCACTAACGTTGCGATGATAGGAATAAGTGAGACGGTGAGATTAAAAATCCAGTCATGTCTAAAAGAAAGAAATCTTATCTAAAAAAGGTTGTCATGGTGTTGACGGCAGCAATAGGTTAGGCGGTGGTAGAGATCCAGGAAAGTTGCTGCACAGAAACTTGAACACCAGTGGTCTTCTTAGTGATGACCTACATTTTAACCTCGTCTCTTACGAGTAATCTGGCCGAGAAATCTATGGACCTACTACATATATACCTAGACATTGTTTTTATTAGAAAATTGAAAATAATATAAATAAATATATACATTTTCTAATTTCTTTGTTGCCCGATCGGGACCTCATGAAATTAAAGTCCGACGCCGATCCGCTAGACTACAGAGGCGACAAGGAATTTGTGTTAATTTGTAATGGTCGAAATTTCGTTTATTCGAATCGGAATTTCTTTTTTTTAACGGTATTGGAAGGCAAACGAGCAGACGGATTTCCTGATAGTAAGAAATTCACGCCGCCTAGAGACACCACAGGTGGTAGTGATACGTTGCCAACTTGAGGCCGAAATGTTACGCCTCCAGCAAAAGTAAGTTTACCGGCTACCTTAACCTCCGAACCGGAACACGTTAACGGCAAGCGCTGACGTTATGGCGGCAGGAATAGGTAAGGGTGTGGTACAAATCCGAGCGAGTTGCTGCGAAACTCTACCACCTAGTAGGATGTCACGGTGTTAGTGACGGTAAGCCTATGCTCGCCTTTTACGAGTTTCGGGCAGAAAGGCAGATGGTCTATTCTGCAAAGTAGCCCGGACTAACACAGGGAACACGATTTAAATTTGGCGGACCTAAAGATGCTCGGGGCTATGGATAAATATTATGCTAACCCTAAAAGCAAAGCATCACAATTACAGGCAACGTAACTTGTTTTTTTTAATATAGTGGAAGGCAAAAAAGCAGACGGATTTCCTGATGGTAAGAAATTCACGCCGCCTAGAGACACCAAATGTTTTTAATGTTTCTCGTAAGTTTTTAAATGCAGGGTTTCACTGCCAACATTAATAATTTTTAACTATTAAAAAATAACGACGGTTACCTGGCAACTGATCTAAAGCAGCTGAATCTCTTACCTTAGATAGGTTATTAATACTGGCCGTTAATTTACACTACCATTTGAAAGAGGACAATATTTTGTGAGTTTGTAGGAAGTAAACTCTGAAGCTAATGAACCTTTTCAGAAAATCTTTTGCAAGTAAAAAGATACCTATTGGTATCTTAATATTGAATTAGCACCAATATTTTCAAAGTGAAATTCAAGGATAAAAAGAAAAAAAGCTACATTTATGTTTATTTATTGACTTGCAGTTTCACGCAGTTTCGCCTGCGTAATTTGGCTTCTACCAATTTTGATGAAACAAAGCCTATGTCACTCTGGGATAATGTAGCATTCTAAAGGTGAAAGAATTTTTGAAATTGGTCCAGCAGTTTCGGAGCCTATTCACTTCAAACAAAGAAACAAACAAAAATCAAACATTTCCTCTTTATAACATTAGTATATAAGTATAGTAGAGTATAGATAATGATACATAAGAAATTTCGTTCGGACAACTCTATGCTCGGACTATCTCGGTCTAGTAAGACTGTATACAAGGCTTGTAATAACATAAGACCAGATCTTACCTCTCTAAGAACCACTCTCATGGTATGTTCAAGACCCAACAACCAGACCTCAGCTGGACCATCGAGCACTAAGTTGTACTTCCACTCAATACACTCTCCATCTTCAGACATCATGGCTTTAGCAACCGGTAGCCCAAGAGCATTCTAAAATATTACTGCTATTATATTGAGGAAAATTTTCATAAAGAATTAAATTTATCCCAACTTTTCCCGTGAAAAGTACTGATATTAAAGGATTAAAAATAACAATCATCATAAAATGTGAATGTCCTCAGTAATCATGAACTTCTTTATTGAGTAATACCAATGTGTGTAATAAATATGTTGATCATTTATATGTTGATCTTATGACCCAAGTATCAAAATCGGTAGCTCAGTTGATTAAAACACTTTTCAGTGAGAGTGAAAATAGTACAGGTTCAAATCCTGCTTTTTATTTCTCTGAAAATTTATGATTGTTATATACCTAATAAAACTCCGTAACATGAAAATTATTTTAATGAGGAATAATTAAAATTGTAAAACAATAAAAATCTCTTCAGCATTTATGAAATTTACTGTAAATGCTTTCAGGTAATGACAAAATGCACTTGTAAACAGCTTGCTTTTCTTCATCTGTTCTACAGGATAAAACCAAGTGTAGGTATTCATTAAGTAGTGATTGAGATTTTGCAGTGGGGTGATACATCAGGAGTAGTGTCAATGCCTGAAAACAATTAAAATACTTAAGTATTCAAGTAATTACTCACTACGTTATATGAAGCTGGTGGACAATATTTCAACAGGTAATTTTTCATATATCATATTTCAGCTACAATGCAATAAATATGTTAAATATTAGTCATTGTTTAACAGAATTATTTCAATGCAAATGTAATATTTTTGGATAAGTTTCACAAATTGATCTAATTCCATAATAAGCAAATTATATGCTTGTGTTATGGCTATAAGTCACCTTATATTAATACATAAAATTAAAATGCAAATATCTATGTAAATCACAAAAAGCCCGAGTATATCCATGGAGTTACATGTGCACCCTAACCCTAGATAAATGAGGGTAAATCATAACTCAACTTTATTAACCACTTAAATTTGGGGACAGGAATAATAATTGAATCTGTTTGGTATTTGGCCTTGCAATTTTCTTTTAATTCAATGTCGGGTATGTTCACCTGTTCACATCCTAATTCATGTCCATTTCGTGACACTGTTAAAAAAGCCCTTAAAAATAAGTGTACTAAAAAACTAGGGAAATGAAAAGTCGTTTCTGCCTATAATATAATATATCAGAAACACACATACACAGACAAAAGAACCATACGCATAGTTTTTCCTGTTTAAAAAAAAATAATGAATCTTAGCTAAACAAAAAACTTGTGTAAATAGCTATAATTTAAGTAGAACAATAGTAATTTTTCAATGTTTTATTTTTAATTAAAGATTGTATTAGTTAGAAACTAGACCTTGAAAATGAATAAACGAATAAAAATAATGATGATTTTGATTGATTATTGTATTTTTTAAAGTTAAAATGAGATGAACACGAACTGGTATACCAATTTTACGAACTAGCCAGTTTGCGTCCAGGGTGAACGCGAAGTCATCTTACTATTCCTAACTTGATCCTTTATTTTAATTTAAAGAAATACATTTAAGGACGGGATTTTGTTATTTATCTTACTTTTATTATTATGCTTATTAAAATAGCCAAATTGCGTCCACATCCAATTATGGTAATAGAAAAAGATATAGATGTCGAAATTTACCAGGACGCAAACTGGATGGACGGATTATAGTATATACTAGTTTGCGTTCACTTGTCTATTTAAATACTAAATCTTAAGTAACTGTTTTATAAAATTAAATCAGAAAGTAACAGATAGGTGGTAGCCGGTAGAGTGCATCGTATAATCCCATCGGGACTAGCACCCACCACCGCTCCGGAAGGGACCAAGTTAAACTGTTTCTGCCTTGTTCCATTCATACACAGCTGTATGATAAATTTTAACTACGTAAAGACTAAGAAGTTAACAAAGGTGCAACTAGGGCAAAGATACTTAGTTCCACAATGCGATAGATGGTAAAACTATTGCCAACCGGGCACATGTTCTATCCCGGATGACAATGAACGAAAGAGGGAACACAATAGGTAAAAATAGTTAGGTTTCTTCTGCATATCAATGACATGTTGCAAATTAGTGAGACTCATTGCTATGCAGACAACACTACTGGGGAAGCTTTATACTTTGGCCGACATAATATATCGCGGGAACATGTCATCGCGAGCCGGAACCAACTTGTGTCTAAAATTGACAATCTTTTGTCTGAAATTTCATTTTGGGGCCAGCAGAATCTGGTGCAATTTGACCCTAACAAGACACAAGTTTGGGCATTTTCCGCTAAAAAGACTCCCTTTGTCGCATCTCCTTGATTTAAGAGCGTTTCCCTTTCTGCCACAGCCTTAATTGGTATACTCGGCGTTGACATTTCGATTAATGTTCAATTTTGTGGTCATCTTTTTTTCATTCAACATGGCTTTAATTTTTAGTGTCATTGACATATAGATAACATGTTGTTAAAATAAATAACAAAATAGTTAAAAGTATAAAAATACATACACATTAAAATCTTCACACCAAGTCCCTTACGATGTAGGCAGAGAGTATCAAGTAATAAGCCTCATGATCCTGACAAACCTGTCTGGCTTCCTTCACATTCATTACATACAAACACACAGGTTTCAGTAACTCTTGACACCACCCTCAAATATCTGTGAGTACCTACATCCATCCACACTCCCATTGTATATCTACTTTGTCAATCTTTCATCTGTCATTCTTTTAATATGATCGATGATGGGTATGCTCTGAACCAGCAGAGCATACCCTTTCACATTTTAACACCAAGACATTATTTTAAAAAAAAAGAGTGCTTTTTAGGATCTCACTGTTACAAATTCGGTCAGGGAACGCTACACCACAGATTCTCCATAGTGCTCTCATTTTGACCACCTTTATCCTACTTACTTTTTCTGACATACCTAACTCTCCCTTCCATACAACAACAATGGGATAAGCAGTTATATAGGTTGTATTAAGTATAGAAATTAGTAAAAGTATACTCACTCTCGTAACTAAAGGTATATCTACATGATTTCGTTGCCATATTGATGATTTCTTCAATAAATAAGCAACATAGTTCCAATCATGAGAGTAAATAGCTTTTCTCATTGCTGATTCAAAGATTTTTTTCCAAGATAAATTAGTCCTCTTATTATTCACATCCTTGATTTTTTGTATCCTAACTAAATTTCTTTTACAAATATCTTTAATTGGAGGTAGGTCTTTAACTTCTAAGACTTTTTGCTATAATAAAATAAGAAAATATTTAAAAATAATTGGTAGAACTAGGTTCACATATAATGGTTTTAATTTTATTGCCCAGTAACTAAAGAAATTTTAAGGTATTTGTTATGTTCTTACACTAATAGTAATAGCAAGAGACATAATACCCCATGGGGACCAGCCAGGTTAGGGATAGTGTTTTTGTTTTGCTGTTGTTGTTGTTTTATTTTTTTCTATGTGATATTCCATTTCCGGCTAGTAATTGAGATATGTATTCTATATATATAGCTACTATGCAACATATGATAAGGTTGATAGTTAATAGCATCTATCAAATTCTACCGTATCTATGTAATATATACCATAAAATATAGAGCAGTGTTTCCCAAACATTCAAACATTTCAAACTGCCTTGCAGTGACCCACTTGACATTTTTAATAGGAACTGCATCTAGAAGATTACTTTGCCTACATTTTTTACCCTTACAACTTCATCGCATCAAGTTGCAATAACCCGTTTATCAATATCAATATCTACGATTGACAGAGAGAGAGAAAGGCTCGGTGAGATGAAGAGCTAGGGCTTGTAGTTTTGAAGTTTCTCTTGCGACTAGGGTTACCATGTCTCAGGATTTTTCCTGAGATCACAGGATTTTGAGGTGTTTCTCAGGAATCCGGCCTGATTTCGAATATTTGGGCAAATGTCAGGACTTTTGGGTTATTAAATAAAATAGTTTATTACAGGGTATGGGGTAGGAGAGGAGAGTGCGTGAGAGTGAGATGGATGAATAAGATGAGCGCACCGCGCCAAAAGTGTATATAAATACTACGTAATAAGAGGCCGGACTTCCATAGATACATAGCAAACTCGAATTTTGTATGAAGTTTACTTGAAAAAAAATTACCCGTATAATTTTGAAAGTAAGTCTAAAGGCATTCAGATATAAGGCAACTAGTGTCGTATGATTTGGGCGAATAAAAAACATATCAAACTAATTTTTTTCATTTTTTATATGAAAGTTGCGCCAAACTGACCGCGCCGTCCCGTGCGAAGTGTTAGTGCGTTGTGTGTGTATGTGTGTGTGGAGCGCAGTGCAAAAAGCGAACACTGAGTGTTTTTTTTCTAACATGATTATGTTTAACGGTCGCGACAAAATCTCAGGATTTGTAATTGGATTTGGAACAATTTCTCAGGATTTTTGAAATTTCCAAATGGTAACCCTACTTGCGACCCGGTATTAAATTTAAATGGCCCGGTAACGCACACTATTATAGAATGCTCCGAGGAGATGTTCAATCATAAATCTCTTGTATTTGAAATTAAAAATGTAAGTAAAACACAACGCAAATACTATATGATGTGAAGTTTCGCGAGTTTTTCTAATAACAATGCCAAACATAAATAAAAGATGAACTGTGATAAGTACTTACCAAACTACTAAAAGGAACATAATGACAGTCTGTTATTTCTTTTTCCTTCATTTCGAGACTAATTCAGTGAAAAAATTATACCAGTAAATCAGCCTGTTTTGTTTTTCATTCAAATTAAAAAGAAACCACTGAACAAGGCCGAAAACAAACAGACGCCGAAACTCTTGTTCAATTTGAATAGTCAATTGACTTTGACAGTTGACCCACAATCCACATGTCTTTGACGTTGACAATTGACATATGTTTTTTAATTTTATCCCAGGCAGGGAAAGGCAAAGGATCTGTGTCCATACAGCGATGCCTTTCGTATTATTAATATTTTTCTTGTTATATATTTTCAATTTATGTCTTCCGTATTAATTCTTTATTTCAGTCACTATTCACAAAGTCTTGTGAGCGTCTTGAGTAAAGCGGTGGTTTCGTTACACAAGCTAGTTTATGAGATTTGACGGCAGCGAAGAAATTCACGATACACTAATTTCTTCATGATTATTTCATTAGTGCACTTTCACTGAACAAAATTAAACTAATTCCCACCTAAATTAACCAATTTTACTCACATTTTACACTAAATTTAATAACTATGAAAAAATTACGACCATCTTCATTCACAATGGCGCCAAAACTCCAATTGACATTTTTACTGCATTTCTTTTACCTTCTTCTTCTTTTTTGTGATTATGTACTTACGGATCGATTGTTCAATTTTGCTCCAAGCTTTTATAAAACGATTGACTGTCTCTATGCAACGCTGGGTTTTATAGTCGATAACAAAAAAAATATTCTCAAAAGACAAGAATCAAATAGCATGTAATAAAAAACATTAACCATGTTATTTTGTTACACGGGTACCTAACTTATAGCCTTTATTAATACCAACTTACTCCTGGGTGCTAATTAGGTATCTCAGTTGCCAACTCAAAATGGAAAAGTGTACATCAAATAGCTGCCAAATGACGTGTTTTATATTTGCTATCTCTAATGACCAAAAGAAATACAATAGATATAGCAAACACCAATGACGTCAATTGTCAAAGTCCAATTAATTCAATCTGGGTGCTGACCCTGGTTGAATTAAATGCACTTTGGTTGAAAACTTGCCATGTGGTAGATATATTCATTAGTGAACTCAAAAATGAAAAATCACCAATTTTGAATCAGTACCTTTTTTATTTGAAACTTTAATTATTATTTTAATAATTTTGTAAACAGTGGTGTATTTTAGAATTATTTACCCATAAAAATAATAATATCCTGTAAAAGTTATATTTTGAGTAGATATTTACTTTTGAAACGAAGTTGCTTATGGTAGGCTTGGAAGAGATAGGGATTTAGCTGCGCGATCGAACTGAAAAAAATGTGATAGTAAAAACTATAAGAAAAACCGTAGAATAAAACAGTTAATTGATACGTGCGCAGGCGCGACAATTGCTACGCAACCAGACTGAAAAAAATGTGAAAGTAAAAACCGTAAGAAAAATTCCGTGGAATAAAACCGTTAAATGAGACGTGCGTAGGTGCGACAGTTGCTGCGCGACCCATACACAAACGAGTAGTGTATAATACCTTTCTCTTTCTCCCTAGCTCCACCCTGCCAATGCATTGTATATACTCATGAATTGTATCGAACTTCATTCCTACCTGTGTGCCTAGTATGAGTTTTTGAAATGATTTACTTTACTATCGCATTTACGTTTAGCGACCTTGATGTATGGAGTTATTGTCAGCGCCTCTAGCGAAGCAACAAAATTATTCCATACATTTGGATCGTCCAAACGCAAACGCGGTAGTAAAGTAAATTCGTGCAAAACTCACACGTGTCCCACGACACCATATTTATATTTTATTTAAAATAATTTGTAACTCTATAAAAAAAATGCACTTAAGGTGATATTTTGATATATTGTTCATATAACTAGGGCAGCCTTTCCCAAAGTGGGCGATAACGCCCCCTTGTGGGCGCTGGAAGCCTAGAGGGGGGTGGTATAAATCTTGAAAAAAATGTTTTTTTTTAACTAGGCGCAACAAATATGTTATTGAGGTTATTGACAAGAAAAAAACGAGGGGGGGGGCGCTACAAAACAACTGATTTTCAAAGTGGGCGTTACATGAAATAAGTTTGGGAACCTCTGAACTAGGGTATGTGAGCCTATTCGCGTCCACGCCCCAGTTCGCGTCCATTTCGCGGACACTGTTTAAAAAACCCTTAAAATAAGTGTACTAACAAATTACGGACATTAAAAGTCGTTTCTGCCTATTATACAATATATTAGGAACATACATACACAGACAAAAGAACTGTTCGCATAATTTTTCCTGTTAAAAAAAATAATTATTCATACCTATATAAAAAAGTTGTGTCCATAATTTTATTAAAAAATAGTGAACCGGCGCGCGTTTCATACGTAATTTTTCAATGTTTTAAGTTTAATTAAAGATTGTATTTGTTCCTAGGCCTTGAAAATGATAAGAATAAAAATATTGATGATTTTGATTGATTATTTTATTTTTTAGAGTTAAAATGGTGGACGCGAACTGGTATACCAATATTACTAATTAGCCAGTTTGCGTCCAGGGTGGACGCAAACTCATCTTTCTATTTCTAACTTGATCCTTTTAATGTCTTTACATTATATGTCATACGGATGGGGTTTTATTTTATTTTTACCATTATTATTATGCTTATTTAAATAGCCAATTTGCGTCCACTTAATTATGGTAATAGAAAAAGATATAGATGTCGAAATTTACCTGGACGCAAACTGGATGGACGGATTATACTATATACAAGTTTGCGTCCACTTGATTATTTAAATACTAAATCTTACGTAACTGTTTTATAAAATTTAATCAGACAGTTATAGATAGGTGGTAGTCGGTAGAGTGCATTGTATCATCCCATCGGGACTAGTACCCACCACCGCTCCGGAAGGGAACAAGCGCATTGAACTTTTTCTGCCTTCTTCCACTCAACCCACAAGCAGCTGTATGATAAATTTTAAATACACAAAGAAAATGATGAAAGTATATTCAGGCTCGTATTCCACAAAGAACTTGACAAAGGTGCAACTAGGACACGCACGATTAGCCTAAGATACTTAGTCCCACAATGCGATAGGTGGTAAACCTATTGCCAACCGGGCACATGTTCTATCCCGGATGACGATGTTTTTATTAGAAAAATAAAGAAAAAGAGCGTTTCAAGAATGAAAGAGGGAACACGATAGGTAATAATAGTTAGGAAAAAAATTGAAGGAAATTTAAAAATTTTGTGAAATAGACGTGCTTATGTGAAATCTATAAAAGAAAATTTACTTACTACCATCTTTTCAAATTTATTTATCCAACAAAATTTACTAAATATTTTTAAATGTCTGTATTCTAGAATTAAGATATTTTGAATAAAAACAGAAAAATTATATGATAATATTAATTAAGTAATATTATATTTAATAATAATAAAATTAAGTAATTTTGGGCTCCAAATCATCTGAGCTGCAAACAGTAATGAACTAATGAATGTTAATTGGAAAGAAAAAGGCGTATCTACATTTGAATACGAAATGAAACCAAATTAGCATATGAAAGAGATGTAGCCAGAACGTATTCAAGAGTTTTAGTAGACGTAGTAGTGCTGGAATAAACAAATGAGTTTGTTTGTCCAGGTAGTGCTTTTAGCAGGGATAGATAGTTTGATTGACATCATTCGTAGCAGTGAGATCCGAGAAAGAGTGGGATTAAAAAAGTGTTGGTACAATAATGAGTAAGGGCATGTTCCGTTGGTTCATTCATGTTGTGAGAATGGCAGATGAAAGATTGCCAGTACAGACATATATTGCGAAAGTGGATCGATGTACTTAGTTACTTGGGAAGACCTAAGTTGACTTTCCATGGTCAATTTTAACCCACGGCCAACTCTTGTCACCACAATCTCCACGACCAGCTTTTAATTGTATGAAAAAAGTAATTATTGTGTGGGAGCTAGTAACACTTGGTACTAGATATTCTCTGAAAACCCAGCAAGGGACTAGGCGTGAACATATGTATTTTATACAGTAAAAGTTGAAACCCAATGTTTCTTTCAAATTTCTTAATAAAATCTCCCCTCAACCCCTTTATAAGTTGGTGGAAGCAAAATGGTCCATGGGTGGACGCGATCTAGAAATTGTGAACGCGAACTGGGTAAAACGCCTTATTTTGGTCATTTTATTTATTAAGAAATAATCACTAGACATTTTGGCTAAAACTTAGCTTCATCCTAAAATAGACTACAGTACGGATGAGTTACAGTACTAGTTAATTCAAAACTAGATGCAGAACATTTTTATATTTTACCTCAAACCTGCAAACTCCACTAAGTGGACGCGATCAGGCGCAACGACCCTATGTAGAAACGGCTTGTTATTGGTCATACGCGGCTTCAAATTTTTTTTACTATCCACCCCGTACTCTAAGGGATCCAGTACGTTCTCTAGCCACATCTGCACCTGGTGATACACTCTGAATGATTTTTATTGCGCTGCTTCTTCAGTAGGAGGTAATACAGACAGGCTGACCTTACTTTTTGTCATGCTCCTGGCAAATTTTTCTCCTGCTCTCGAGATAACCTCTTGTCATTGAAAGCTAGTAAAACTTGTCTCGTATGCGAAAAAAATATCTTGACAAGATTTAAAATAGTCCATATCATATCACAACGACCAAAATCGTGCAATGTTAGAATGTGATCCTTCAAATCTTTGAATATGAAAGAATCACAATTATACAGTTTTGAGTCATGTTTACCTCGTGTATGTTTTAAAAGATACATATTTTTGTGCTGTGGTTTAACAGATAGCAATAGCAAGAGCAACAGATCAATGTCATTACCTATTATAACTACCACTTTGTTGGATGAAGCTAATAACAATGCTTCTGTAATTACATGTAAGTCTGCATCTGCCTCGCACTGTACATTTTTTTTAATAATTTTGTAAAAGGCCAATAAAACGGGACCTATTTGTGCTATTTTTTAGAAAAATTTCTTGGGTAGTTGTAACAGGAATCCTTAGTTTTTAAATTACACCAATTATCTTTTAGAATATTATATTGTCGTAATAATAATTATCGTGACTAGTGTTTGCAGCTCAGATGGTGTAGAGCCCAAAAGTACAGCATCATCTGCATAAAGCAGGCAGTTCACTACTTGGTCACCGATACGCATTCCCACATTCAATGATCTTAACCTTTGAAGACATTTGTCCAAATATAAGATAAACAAGCGCGCTGACAACACACAACCCTGCTTGACACTAATATTAACATCAAACCAAGGCGATATGTTGCCATCCACCCGCACGCATGCTTTACATTCTAAATACATTGACTGCACCGCACGCAGCGAGGACCCGACTATCCCATAATCTGGCAAAATGTCCCAAAGTTCCTTACGTACAACCCTATCAAACGCTTTTTCGAGATCCACAAAACCACAGAAAATCTTCTGACCAACAGCCAGATGTTTCTCTACAATATTGCGGAGCGAAAACACTTGATCCGTACATCCTCTTCCAGACCTGAAACCGATTTGAGCCTCCCACAATGTTCCATCGGACATCCCTTGCATCCTCCTTTCAACTATTTTTCCATACACTTTTGATGCTAAACTGATCAAACTAATGGCCCTGTAACTTGTCCAGTCCATACGTGAACCCTTGCCTTTATACAAGGGCACGATGACTGCACGTCGCCAGTCTTCGGGTACTCTGCCGGTCTTCCAACACTTGTTACAAAGAACCCAGAAAGAGTCCCGGACGGCAGGACCACCAAGTTTGATCATCTCAGCTGTAACCATATCTACTCCCGCAGCCTTACCATATTTCATACTTCTTATCGCCCATTCAACTTCTTCCATCATAATGCCGTCAGGTGCCTCCACTATTTCCGAGTCATATGAGTACTCGGACCCAGCGGCAGCATCCTGGGCACATTCATACATATCTCCATAAAATTCACTCCACCGTTTTAACACGTCATGCGTGCTTGTAAGAATATCACCACTCTTAGACTTAATTCTATTCATTCTGGAGGTAGATGAACAACTCCGAGACTTCTTCACCTCCCTCCAAAAGTCACAGTCACAGCAAACACTGGTCACAGTTATGGAAGGAGATTGTAGAAAAAGGGGCTTACATTTGAATGCGATGAAACCAAAATAATGGTGTTTGAAAGAGACGTAGCCAGCACGGATGTAAGAGTTTTGGTTGATGATGTAGTGCTGGAACAAGTGAATGAAATTGTATATCTTGGTTGTGCTTTTAGCAGGGATGGAAGGTACACCGCGGATGTAGAGAGGAGAGTGAGTGCAGGGAATAGTGTGAATGGAGCGTTGGGTAAGCTATTCCAAAGCGAGGTTTTGAGTCAAAAAGCTAGACTCGCTTTGCATAATTCTGTGCTTATTCCAACGTTACTGTATGGAAGCGAGAGTTGGGTATGTCAGAAAGAGCATGAAAGTAGGATAAATGCGGTCGACATGAGAGCACTACGGAAAATCTGTGGTGTAAAGCTCGCTGACCGCATTCGTAACAGTGAGATCCGAGAAAGAGTGGGATTGAAAGAACCAACCACCAACACCACCACACCCTGCCCTTTCGCATTTTAAGACCAAAACTGGTGTTAAAATGCGAAAGGGCATGCTCCGCTGGTTCGGTCATGAGGAAAGAATGACAGATGAAAGATTGACAAAGCAGATATACAATGCGAATGTGGATGGATGTAGGTACCCGGGGAGACCAAGGCTGACATTTCACGATCAGATCAATCGGATATTATCCGAGGGTGGTGTCAAGAGTTTCCGAAACCGGCGTGTTTGTATGAAAAGGGTTATGAATGTAAAGTAAGGAAGACAAGTTTGTCAGGATCGTGAGGTCTGGCACTCGATACTCTCTGTCTACCCCGTAAGGGACTTGGCGTGAAGATATGTATGTATGTATAATTATCGTCATGAGTATGACAGCAGAAAAGATAAATAAACTTTTAAAAAGCTGGCATTTAATCTAGATTAAAAAAATATTTTGAACTGGAAACTTATTTCTGTATTTTTAAAAAAAGTTTTATAAAATAGTAACTAAAAAAATAACATTAGTAGCTTTCTATTACTTGCACACGTCTTAGTAGTGCATTACAACCATATTCGGGAGCGTTGAAATCACTCGGTATTTAAAAATAATGATTTTTAGCTAAATTTAGTTTTTAAAGAAACGCTCAGGTCCAAAATCGGGGATTATGAATATTTACAGTAAATATTATATGTACATTATTAAGTATATATAAAAATCCCTCAAATTGCTTTAAAGCAAGTCAGAAAAAAAATAAAAAAAAGTTCTAAAAAAGTCACCAAAGTGAAAACTTAGAATGAATTAAAGGTTATTAAGAATATATTATTATCAAAATCCCCAAAAGTAATATTATTAGTCATACTTTTTTAAATAATTAACAAAAATCATTACATATCTTTTAATATTAACCACTACTACAGAATTTTATTTTTATTATATTTTTGCGATATCTTTGAACATAATATGTTCCAATTTTCTCTTGAAAATTGTTTTTAGTTCAGCATAAAAAAAACGCATTTTAGGTATATTAGAATATTTAGGTATATTTTTAAAAAGATAAATTCGCAAAGTGTCTTTAGTGCAACCTTACGAGTATATCTTATATTGACTGGACTATAGTATTTACAAACTCTTTGCCGTAGATTTATTCAAAATCTACTAATAATCAGAAAATGGAAGCAATGTTTCGTCAAAGTTTACTTTTTACAACCGTTCACGAAGTTTTACAAACGTCTAGAACGTCTTATAATCTTGTTTGGCTAAATTTCATTATGAGTATTCGAATAATGGGTAAGTATTACGTAAATAATAAAATATCGGACAAATATTTAAACGATACCTAGGTTACAGTTTAATTGTTACCGCCGTAACGGTCCCGATGAAACAAAAGGTAGCTTACTATTATGATAATTGGTAATTGGTATATAAGATGATATTTGATATCCCAGTCGGGGTAAGGCAAAGGATCTGTGTCCATACAGCCACGTCTTCCGTATTAATAAATATTTTTCTTGTTATATATTTTCAATTTATGGCTTCCATATTAATTCTTTATTTCAGTCATTAGTTACTATTTACACAGACTTCTCTGGATCTTGAGTAAAGCGATGGTTTCGTTACACAAGCTCGTTTATGAGATTTGGAGGCAGCGAGGAAATTCACGATACACTAATTTCTACATGATTATTTCTTTAGTGCACTTTCACTGAACAAAATCAAACTAATTCCCACCTAAATTAACCAATTTTACTCATATTTTACACTAAATTCAATAATTGTGAAAACATTACGACCATCTTCATTCACGATAGCGCCAAAACTCCTGATATTTGATAGTTAGGATTGTGTGATCTGACAAGTTGATTTATTTGACAGTCATTTTTTTTGTTTCTAATTGCGGTAGTCTATGAGCAATGACGTCGGACTAATAAAGCGTAACCACGAGCAACCACCAACGATTTTCCATCCTTTATGGACAGTTACTTTACTCTTTGGATTTTCCTCGTCACGCTACTTAGTGCTTGCAAGTCATGGGCGCGAAATAGCAGTAGTGGTTTTATTATAGTTTTCGCTAAATTTGGATACGAAAATAAAACCGATAAACTTAAATTTGAGACACTATTTTTAACCCTCGACAAAAAAAGAGGTGTAATATAAGTTTGATGTGATTGTGTGTGCCCCCCAGTGTGTGTAGCCCATAGAAGTAGCATCACAACTCCATATATGAACATATTGATTTCGATACGAATTTTTGTTTGAAAACTAACACGATCGAGCTGGTTATCAGCTACGCAACGGGTTAGATCGGAGGTTAAATAATTTATATTGGATAGACCATAATATATACTTTCGTAAGGGTGTGTCATCCACCATTCTTAAAAGAAGTATGTACTTATAACAAGATAAATATTGTTTTAAACATTTACCTTATCAATCCTGATCCTGTTAACATTATCAAATAGTTTTTTCAAATGAACTTGAATCAGATGTGGTTTTTTCGAGTTACCCAATATTTCCAGAAGATCATCATTGGATATAAAATAAAATCTCGGAAATAACTGCCTCTTTGTTTCTAAATATACTTCCAGTTGTCTTAATATGCCATCTAAATTGTCAACCATCTGGTTCAATTTCTTGTATAAATAAGGAGAAGGTTTATAAAGACACGCCTCCACTGCATTTGCGCCAACATACATACTGTTCGATAGAATATTCAATAAGAGACTGCACATTTAAGAAAATATAATGGTTAAAATTGTTTACTTTTAAGAAAACTAACTTTTTTGTTATACTCGTCCAATCGTCGGTGAGCGCTTCAAAAACTTTGACCTCCTCTGGTAGCTGTTTTCTTATGTCTTCACCACCAAAAATTATTTCCAAATACAAATATCTTCGTTGCACTTGCAGCGCAATCTGCAGAATTCATAATGTAATTTAGGTAACTGAGTATTTCAGCAGATTTTTTTACTGTTCCAAAGAAGCGTTTCATCTACTATTATCCATTCTACAAAACAATAGAAATAAAACACAACTCGAGTTCTTAGCCTAATGTCAACAGTTATAACTATACACAATACGACAAAATAAGAGTTATTATAATTTATTTATTAAACGCTATGATTATCACCTCGATACATTCTGCGACATAGCCCAACGACTTCTCCCAATAATCAACTTCTTTGATAAACGGTTCCACATATTTGGTGGATTTCATTGATGACAACTGCACTTGATGATCTTCAAGAAACTAAAACATTAATATTTATACAATTAATTAGTTATAACAAATAAAGCACTTGCTAAGGGAATGAGATGATTATGAATATACTAATAGGGCAAATGATCTTTTGTCTATACTAACTCTCACTAAATTATATTTGGATATTAGCAGACATTACCCACAATTACAAAATTTCATCTGAATTGTTGAGCATTTTTGCATAACTGTTTGGTAAAAAAATATGTATCTGCATTCAAATAAGTACCTATACAAGAATCATTAATTTGTATTACTAGAAAAACTTTTATTAACAGAATATGGACACGATAGCCATTTTAATTTAACTCGCCAACTACCTATGAGATACCTACCAACTACCTTTGAGATAAAAAATGACAATTTATCTAACTTGAGGTACAATAAATAATTGTAATGGATCATTATACCAACCTGAGTAACTTCTTCTACATTTGCTATTCTATACATTTCTCCTCGATGCGGTTGCATTTCATACGTTGTATTTTTCCATACTTCTTTTATAGCTTTAAGACCATTTTCAATATTTAACTCCATAGTAGCAGCGTTAGAGATTTCAGAAATTTCATCGGCATAAGCTTGGAAGTTAAGACGCATTATGAGTTCCAATTTAAAGTCTTCAGAATTTTGATCAAACTCTCTATATATTGAAAATAAAATTTTCGTTACCAGTACCTGACTTTTTACAATACAAAATTGAAAATAATACAGGAAAAAACTAATGTTTCACGATAGACTGTAGGCATCATACTTTTGCAAATCTTAGTCTCTTACCTGAAGTAGGAAGGTGAGGCTACATAATATCGAATGTTTGTTATTTTTTTAATCAAATGGGGCCCATTTAAAAGCATATCTTATGTCGTTACAAAAAGGAATATAACGAACTTTTATTTTATGCATAACAGAAAGGTCTCATAATAATAAAAAAAACACATGTGGCACTCGGAGACTGCCACGGTAAAGCTATTTCATAAGCAGGCATGAGTCATCAGATTGCGGGGCGAAGAAGGGGATTAATGCCACCTTGAGCCGAGTTGCTGATCTAAAGCAGTGATTTTATGACAAAAGTTTCTTTAAATAGCACGGCTTATTTTTTGGTCATATTATTTTTTCAATAATTTACTACTTTTAAAATGGGTTCACTTAACTAACGCGAAATTGACCTTTTTGCACTAGGCATGTTATCCAACTAATACTATAATTGCGTAAATTTGTAAATATGGATGGATATATGTTACTCTTTCACGCATAAACTACTGAACATATTTAGATGAAACTTTACAGGGTAATAGTTTGTACACTAAGATAATACATAGGCTACAAGTTATTAAGTAATATAATTTTGCACGCAGCCATGAGTGGAAGCTAGTTTTTAATAAGTGAAATATCAGTTATCTACCCTATTGAACTACCAACTTACACATTCATTAAAGTTTTTATTCTATCCCAGTGACGTTCTCTCATACAAGGATTTTTTAAGTCTCCAATTAATGGCAATGTCCGTCGAAAAGCATCAACTTTAACACGAGTTGTGTCTATTATGTCCCAACCTTTATCCTTCAATTGCCGAGACAAGCGGTTGAAATTTCTAAAATATAAGAAAAGTTTATAGTATCAGTTGCATTTAAGTAATTTAAACATATTATTTTCAAATAATAGGAGTTACTGAGATGTATACACTTAACCACAACGTATAGTAAATACGTAAGTTGAAAAACCTCTGCCAAAGTTAAACAGGTAAAACGCTCAATGGGCTGAAAATCGATTTTAGTTTTTGTTATATTTAAGTTAACATTTTTATGTTTTATTAACAATAGAAAAATAAAAATATTTGAGAAGAAAATGGTTTTTAATACAAACGTTCGGGATTATATATTATTATAGAAGACCATAAATAGTGCATATTAATTTTCTGGTTTATTTTTTTTCGTAGGTAAGGCTTTGACGAATTTTATTAATAATTCTACTTAAACGACAGATATACGTATTATCACTTAGAGCCTAGGCATATAACAGCGTTGCGGCACCGCGCCGCTAAAATCGTCGGTTTGTATTGCGGCGTTGCGGTGTCATAGATGTTTCTCTGCCATGGACCATCGTGAGAAACTTTTCCAATTTTCTAATAAAAAAAAATGTTGCTCGGGTTTGGAAATGTGTACGTTTGGCGAGAGGCTTGCCACCTATTGTGAAACTTGGTGTCTTCGGCTAGTCGTGGGTACCCTGGTTTTGCCTCTGCCTACCCCTTCGGGGATACGGGCGTGAAGATGTTTTTTATTTAGTTAAGGATTTTTCAACCACGGGCTCGGAATACGTATCTGAAAACTCAAAAAATAATTTAAAAAAACATACTACACTACATTACTTATCACATCAACAACGGTGCTAGGTTGTGAATTGACCACAATAGCTGATGAAAAGAATGTAAATACTGAATAGCAGAATGTAGGTACACATTTTTGAAATCATTGTTAACAAGTTTGAATCAAACTTTTTTTTTTGCCACTCCTAAGTTTACTATTACACTAATTAACATGTTATTTGCTGTGGTGACATGGTTACTTATCAACGTTATTAGGTACCTATCCTATTTATTTTCGTTAAAGTTAATTAAATCTTTTCAAAACCTGATACTGTGACGTGAAATTAAAATCAGGATATTGTGAAATAATCTTAATATTTACTTACCTACTACTACTACTAATCCTACTACTAATCGTATTACTGTAAGTCGTCGCGTCGTTTATTGAACTTGAGCAAATAAATACAGAATCTTAAAAGTGCTATATTTTATTTATTATAAGTGTGT
Source organism: Calephelis virginiensis (assembly GCA_002245475.1). Taxonomy (NCBI): domain Eukaryota; kingdom Metazoa; phylum Arthropoda; class Insecta; order Lepidoptera; family Riodinidae; genus Calephelis; species Calephelis virginiensis. The sequence continues at coordinate 202,751 of NJDC01004278.1, forward strand.
ATTTATTTTTCATACTGATTTAGTTTAAAATATTCAGAATATTCGGCATAATTTCGAGCAAGAATTTAAAAAGATCCTATTATTGACCGAAATGTGCGAATACTAGACAAATCTCAATAAAGAAAAGAAAAAAAAAATAGTATGTGCTCACAAAAAAAAACAGGCATTTTAATTATATTTTTTTGTAATTAATTAGTTTTTATCGTATCTTTGTTTATTAATTTTGTATTTTTTAATCATATGACAGGTATACTTACCTATTTTATTATAATACAATAACGACATAAAGCAGGAAAACCTAACAAAAAGTTTAAATTTAAGAAATTTGTGACGTTTTTTTTGCTTGCTTGTAACCTTAAAACTAGGTCATACATTTATGTGTATCTTTCATTAAAGTTCAACTTTTCTATTTTTTCTATTTATTTTTTATCGGTAATTAGTGTCCGCATATTTCGGTTGTTAAGGTTTCAAATCATCTCATTGTATACAAATGTATGTATAAATATTCAAGCTTAATTCGAGTGCCAAGTGTTTTGATTTCAGTAGACCTGCCTTGTTATCTCCACATTTATTACTCTTTTCGTACATATACGTCAACTTCAAGAGTTTACCTTAAATGGATTTTGATAACTCTAACCTAAAAAGGAACATGACATTTTCTTCCATCTCATCCGTTTCCATTTCCCAAAAGGTTTGAGTTTTATATTTTTCCCACGACTCTTCCCACTGGTACACCAAGCCCCACACTTCCTCTAATTTTTCTAACTCTTTTTCCATTCTCTGAAGATCCAGATTCACTGGTGTCCTGTCAATTGATAGAGGTATTAATTTTAAAATTATCAACAGTTTTAACTATCTACATTAATATTACAAACAGTATGTATCTACTTCTCTACATGTAAAACAGGATAGCTAAAATGAAATGTTTATTTATTATATTTTATGATATTACATACACAACCTAATTTTTTTAACATCGATCAACTGCTACCTATATAAATAAAGTGGTGTAGTAGATAATGAGTCAGGTTTAATTCAATAAATATGTACGTCAGGTTAAAGACGGCAAGGCCATCTCGGATCTGTTGTTCTTGAGCACGCAGCGCATTAAGTTGATCTCTAAACGCTTTTAATTGTGCCATGGCATCTTTGCCACTGATATCTGAACTAATAGGTGCAGTTTTATAAAATTCTTCACAGAATTCTTTAGCGGCTTCTTTGAATTCCTATTGCAAAAATATTTTTTAAATAAAGTATCAAAATTTATAATAATAATATCTTTATTGTACACAAAACGTTATCACAAACATGAACATAAAGATAATACAGTACAATAGGCGAGCCTATCTCCAGCAACAGCAAATTTATTTAACTTACCTCAGCTTGTTCTAGAAGTTCAGTTTTGAATTTGTCTTTGTTCATTTCTAACAATTTTTTTGCTTCTTCTAACAAAGCCAAATATTCGGACCATAAAATTGGAATATTCTCATGTCGTGTTACCATATCAGAGCTAAGTTCCACCTCGAATTTACCTTAACATTTTATTACAGAATATTAGTATTTTAAAAATAGTACTACAAAACTCCTAATCTTTATTATTGGAAAACTAGCTAAAAATCGATAATTTATCTTATAGTATACTTACTTATATTCGTGTAAGTAAACTATAAATATATACACATAATCGAATAAGTATATATTTTTAACTTTTTTAGTTTTTCTATTCGGAAAATATAAACTAGGTTTGGACTTATGCAATAACTAGAACGTAGCTTTTGCAATTAAATTAAAATAAAAAGAGACACTGTCCTATATCAACTTACCCAATGTCGTCATTTGATCCGTTATCGGTGGAAATTTACGTTCAAAGGGGCCAATTTCTGACATTAATCGTTCATATGTTTCTATTGATGATGCAAGCTCTTTTAAGTCGGTTGGCATCTGTGTAATTAGAGGTAAAGATTCAATAATATTATGGTCCAGTGATCGAAATTAGATCATAATAAATTTTAATTATAAGTTATTCAATATAAATCATTAAATTATATTATAATAATATATGTGCATAAATTACAATACTTTCATATTGATTATTAAAGCAACTCGTGCAAAATTAGTCACTTACAATTCCAGAATATCAAAAATGTACAACGCTAATATCCAAGTTTTCACTTCTGCCGGCAGTCCCGGAGTGCAACCCGTCTTTTTTTTAGACACGTTTTATTTTGAATATGCAAGTCCTGTCATAGCTAAACCTTATTTAGCATACATAGTTGCTAATAATTGACGCATAAATATGCAAATCAGGGATTTTAGGATTTTCGTTGTTAGTATATACTACTATAATATGTCCATGAAGATTCCAATATCTAATAAATCTACTTATATGTTGATACGGCAATTAAACTAATAAGGTATATCACTCACAGTCATAGCTACAACGCTGCTCTTTTCTACATAATCATACACATCATCAATATTTGCCTCTGTGATTTGTCGTAACAATTCACCGAGTTTTACTTGCCATACAAAGCAATGTTCTATTATAGATTTTTTCAGTTCACTTGAATTTAGTGTTATAAAATGTATCTGAAAGCGATATAAACAATTTAAATGAAGCTGCAAAAAAAAACACTACTCAATTTCCAAATTACGTCAGAATATACAGTACAGTACATACAGTAAGTGTAACTTTCGGGATATTTTATTGAATCAGGCTTTGCTTTGCGGAAATCCATTATAACAGATGTAAAATAAGCCTTTATTTTGCTAATTCCGCGTGTTACTGTTGTGACAAAGATCCAAATGACGCAGAATGTGACAAACCTAACTAATGTTCCCACCGCCCACCTCCGCGACCAGAACACGAATAAAGGAAGAGCTCGGGGAAACAATATAAATTGTCACTTTCGTCACACGTGACAACTCCCAACCGAGCTCTTCCTTTATTCGTGCTCTGGTCGCGGAGGTGGGCGGTGGGAACGTTAGTTAGGCTTGTCACATTCTGTGTTATTTGGAGGATTATTTGCCACAAAAGTAACACTGCTTACGCGGTATTAGCAAAATAAAGGCTTATTTTACATATTTTTCTATGACTTTTGGTCAAATTACAGCAGGAACAAAAGTAATGCACATGCGTTCCGACTAACTAAATTAATTTAATGAAGTTCTTCGGAAAAACACAAAAAATACGATTCGAAGTGAGACTAATCTTTTTTTTGGGAAGGCGATTTTAAAAAATGTTAATATTTACAAGTACGCAACCGAAAAAAATATATTATAGATTTATTAATAACCTGATTGAAGGTTTCCTGTATTTGCACAGTGTTGGCTAGATTTCCATAATTTATAATCAGTGCATCGAAGTCGGAAGCTGTATGGCCTTCTTCTCTATATTTTATCATAAATTCATCTTTATCCACCTTCCAAATATGAGAATAAGGGTCCCACATATGTATATGTTCATGTATGAGACTTAAATTGTATTCGATTTCTGAAAAATATCTATAAATTGGCGTTGACTACAAGAAGACTATTGTTTGATTCCTAGGTCTGACAACTCAAAAATATGTCTTTTTTTTAATATAAGCAGTAACCCCCGGAATTAAATAAGTGCCCGATTGGCAATACGTTTACCACCTAAGGTTGTTTGGCAGAGATCGCTCTGAAGTGATAAGATCGCCTTTAAACACCGAAGTTAAATGTTATAAGGGAAAGAGTGTGTATTATTTTTAAATTTTGGTGCATAATAAAGTGTATTCATTCATTCAATCATTCATACAAAAAAAAAGAAAATGACAAACGACGTCACAGCTTGAGGTGCACAATTAATACGAACGGGTTTATCTGATATCATATTTACCTCCATCTATGAGAGATTGTAACTTATTCGTATCTGGATCCAATTGCATAACCTCTTTAAATTTTCTAAATCCACCAGCAGGTAAGCCAAACTTTTCATACAGTCTCGGAATTGTGCTCATTATATGAACGATTTCTTCTAAGACCGTCGTGAAAGTATCTTGTATTTCGTGACGTGTTGGTAAGAAAAAAATGTCTTTACTGGATAAAAACAAGCTCATCTTTATCAACGGTGAAGGTGCCATCGTACCTTAAAATAACAGTAAATATAATAGGTGTATTAATTTCAATCCTATACCTAAACGAACGATTCTTGTACATTTAAGTCTTTATGAGTAATTTGTTCTGTGATTTAAGTTTTTGGTATAATGTATGTTTGTAGTTATTTTCGTCCTACAGCGGATTTAACACATGGCACTTAGAACAAACAAGCACTGAAATAATAATGTACCCATAAAGAAGAGCGTTTATAGGCAATAAGCATGTTTAATTCAATACTACAAACTTTATTGTTTTTATGTATTTAAGCACCTTAATTTAACGTCAAAGACGATATCTAATCCGTTTTTAAAGTGGTGTTTGAAACTCACGAAAGCGACTGGGCTTGATTTGTGGTAAACGCTTATATTATGCATATTGTTTCAAGGTGTGCGTAAGAAAGAAATGTGTATGGTTAGAATAAAAAAATAGTAATAAGTTTGTGTACAACTTAAGAAAAATAATTATATTATTTATTATTATATATTTATAAAAATGAATCCGATCGCCTTCGTGAATTGCAAGAACATTTTTTTTGTAACTCATTAGGCATTTTAGATGGATAGCGAAAGCTACATTTTTAGATGGTATTCAAGAATTCTGTAACATACCATCACCATGTACGCATTTGTACATATTCTGCATTGTTGCTTTACTCGTTAGCCGTAATGCATCTTCAAGTAACCTGTCAAATCGTCTTACATATTTGACCCAGTGTTCCGCCATCTGCATTGTGTAACATGTAAAATAGAATTTAATTGAATACCTACTTATTTAAGAATAGTTATATTCTGTTTGTATAGTCCATTCCTGATGAACATTTATGGATAGCACCCACTGTTGACGGGGCGGAGCGTGTCGGGCCGGGGCGCATCGCATTTCAAAGCCACTGGCCGGCCGCATCGCATCGGCGCGGAGCGGATTTTTGTTACTCAGTACCAAATTAGAGCAACGAAATAGAAAGGCCACTCGACGTCAAAATTGTCAAGTATGGAAAGTGGCGCCTCTAGTAGTTGTCGTACGAAACTTTAGCGTTAAAATTAGACTTGGGCGTTATAACATACAACAGATAATATATTTGAATATAAAGTTCTAACGATCTAATCGTTATTTATTTTCAACGCTGACTGTTATAATATTTATTATTACTCGGCAACATTAGGTAGTTATTCGTCTGACAGTGCAGTGACAGTGACCTGTGTCTAACTTAGAGCAAGGTCAAAATAAAATAATGTTGACGAACTTCACGTCGCATTACGCGTCACACAAATATGAACGTTATGTCACTAGTAACAAAAACAAATTTTACTTACATGAAAATAAAACGCTAACATAAATTATAATTGTTTTGATTTTATATTAGTGTGAGCTTCGTTCGTGTATTCACTGCTAAATTTTCGTTAGTTTGAAGTTTTAGTTTGTTTTGATTGCGAACTTACGTTGCGTAAGGCTGGACGTTGTTTTTTTGTTGTAAATGTAAAGCGAGTGATTTAAAAGGTAGTTGTAAATGTGAAAAGACTATAAATATAAATAATACCTACATTAATGTGTGTGTAAATATATTTTGTAAATGTTGTAATTTAATTGTAAATTAGACCCTACATCGTTGCGTCTTCAATACGATAAAATAATATAATATATATTATAACAGTTTAAAACAACAGTTATAAAAATATAATATAACGTATAATGCATTAGAAAAATATAACGGTTATGCCCAAGTCTAGTTAAAATACCATAGTGCTCTCTTCTTAACAGTAATATCATGATCTTTGGTCACTGTAGACGACATCGGCGCTACTACATCTACACTCTACATCGACTACATCGGCCAACTGGGTGCTATCCTTTACTTTGTGTAAGGTGTCTTTTATTCACAGACGAAAACCTTTAACTTGAAAATAATAAAAGATATTTTTATATCATTAGATAATATAAAACAACGTCGCCTTCCACTGTTTGTCCCTATGTACGTTTAGGTCTTTAAAATTACTTAACGAATTTTGATATGGGTTTTTAACAGATAAATTAATATAGGAGAAGAATACATACCTAACAATATTTGTTACGAGGTACGAAGTAGGATATACATTTATAGCGCAGCTATTTTTTTAATATAATTCTTTGAACTTGCTCTAAATGTAAGAAAACTCGTTAGGCAGGTAAGCTTTTGAGTTTGGTTAGTAATAGCTAATGTATACAAACTGTATTTTTTACAAAACAAGAAATCTACAACGAGAATAATAATAGCCTACTAAAAACTGAAAAAGGTGAGACTGGCTACTAAATCAGCCAACTAATTGTTTTTTTTTTTCTGCCTAGATGTCTGTGTCAACTAAACATCTTTCTTTGTACCATCAGGAAAGTAGTAAGCCGCTATTCTATTCTACAAAACTGTCCAAAAATTAGTGCGGGAACTTAAATAGTAGATAGGTATATTATTATTACTTACTTGCGTTATAAAAGCTTCAAATCCTTCATATACTATAATTATATAAGTTACTATTTCTTTATACATTTCTAAAATCTTCTCAGCAGCTGCAGCTTCCATAGCCCGTAAACGTACTCGTAAATCTTGTATTTCAAAAACATTATAAATATCAAAATCAATTAACGGCGTGTCACATATTTTTTCCATAATTTTCACTAGATTTATATTACATGTTTTATAAGTCGTCAAAAAATCTTGAAGCTGTAAACAATTTCAACAATGACATTTTGATTTTGCAATACAGGTAACTGTCCTGTGTGCTGAGTGTGAGTTTCGCGCGAATTTACTTTACTACCGCGTTTTGCGTTTGGACGATCCAACTGTATGGAATAATTTAGTTGTTTCTACTATTCGCTAGAGGCGCTGACGTTAACTCCATTAAACGTAAACGGGACAGGGAAGTAAATCGTTTCACACTTGGCACACTTTTTACATAAATATAAATATCTGTTTAAAATAATCGCCTCTGTTGTCTAGTAGTTCAGTTGTAGGACTTGACTGCATGAGGTCCCGGGTTCCCGGGTCGGGTAACAAAATGAAAAATGAGTTTTTCCAATTTCCTAATAAAAAAAACGTTGTTTGGGATTGGGTATGTGCCCGGTTGGCGATAGGCTTGCCACCTATGACATTGTGGGACTTTTGTTTTTTTTTGTCTTCGGCTAGTCGTGGGTGCTCTGGTTGTGCCTCTGCCTACTTCTTCGGGGATATGGGCGAAAAGATGCTTTGTTCAAAAAAATCTGCGTAAACAGCTGAACTTATTTTAAAACATTTTTTGTACTGTGTCCTGAACTTCTATCTTATGCATCTGAGTAAAGTACTCTAATCAAAATTAGAAAAATAAGTAGGTACAACCTCTAAGTTATATCACAAACTACTTAGAGATATATACTACGTAAGGATATTACTACTGGTACTGGAGGTTACACTCCTAACAAAGACAGGAAAGGGACTCCTACCATGAACGCTTGTAGCAGTATTTTTTCATGTTACTAAATTTAAACATAAATAAGCAATTTTATGGCACAGGTACGTCATTATGTTGTCTTTCTCCAAATACAATTAGTATTATTGAAATATTATTGCTTTATGGGATTTTCATAACCGCCTGTTGTCAACTCCAACTACTGCTGACTCTACTGATGTCACTCGTTTTGTCTTTGTTATTTAATACCTATTACAAGACTATTAGAAGAAGAGGTGAGTACATTGGAATGAGTCAGTTTTATTTGGAAATGACATCAGGTCATCACCTTTACGGTCAAGCGCTCCTGCGCGGCGTCGGACTTGACTTCTTGAGGTCCCGAGTTCGATCCTCGTGTGGGTCAATAAAAGACAATTTTCTAATAAAAATAATGTTACCCGGGATTATGTACACGGTTGGCGATAGGTTTGCCACCAATCATACTGTGGGACTTAGTATGTTCGGCTAGTCGTAGGTATCATGGTTGTACCTCTGCCTACCTCTGAATGGGGGACATGGCCGTGAAGATACTTATAGCACAACGCTACTTATAACAATTCAAGCTTTGGAAGGATTATCAATGTATAAAATTTGAGAGATGTATGAGGTCACAGATTCGCATTTCGACTTAAGAATTTATTTATGCTTGCATATTATTTATTAAGTATAAATCAAAATAATTGAACTAACTTCTCCAATTTGAGTGACGCAGTCAGCAATATATGCATCAGACATTGTTGACGTCCATGTCAGTTTTGTAATACCTGGTTGGACTTTTTTCTCACACGCCTG
>NJDC01004278.1:215844-238911 GCA_002245475.1 Calephelis virginiensis
AATTTTATGTTTTATTTTCGATTTTTTTAATGGCGATTCATCAAACAATATTAAATCCGCTAGCAAATATTAACTTTTTTAAGATTGCTAATTATGACATAAAAACATTACTGCTAGCTGTCACAATTGACGTTATGGTAGGAATTGAACGAATGATACGTCACAAAACTGCCATTTAACAGTATTGTAAGACTATGCTAGAACAACTTTGTTTAGAGACGTCAAAGTACGAAAAGTCGATGTAGTATTAAAACATTCCTGTTTTAAGGGCTTATGGTAGGCCCCCAGATTATGAATATTTGACAGCTATTGGATGTACACTTTTTCATTTTAGTTGGCCACTGTATTGATTGGAAGCCTTATTTCCGCATATTTCTAAGAAAAGCAGAAAACATTTGTCAAATGACATTGATAGATGTCAACGAAAGTACCTACTTGTGCAGTGACAACCTACAAGAAATTTGACAACTAAAACTGACAATTGTTAAAACAAGAAGTGTAAAATAATAGTAAGAAGTAAGAACTGCCAGACTTTTACTTTTGTAACATTTTGCGTTACTTTAAGCTCTCGTGTTACCTTCATGTTCACGACATAAAATTTTACTTTTATATAATTTTTTACGACACATTTAAAATATTAAAATATTTTGCAACAAACAAACAACTAATAATAAACTTAGCAAAATCAAGAAAGGTTTCGCAAACCATTTTGGTTCATTTGACTTTGTGTTTTTACACACAGAATAAGTAGAATGGAAATACAAAACTTATAAATGGAACAGAGAATTAAGTTCGCTTTTGATGTTGTTTGCTCAGAGTCAAAACCTTTTTTTTCTGGTGTTCCTTTTTTCCATCACAATTCAGCTCTGCCAACATTTCTTCGGAGCATGTGACTTTCGGTCAAGAGTATTCTTTTGTCTAAATTATATAACAGCTAAACCTAATAAACATACAACAACATAATTAAGCTCAGTAAAACTGCAAAAACTAGATCTCATTATTTTGATAGGCGATCGCTTTATGATACACATACTTACATATATTAATGCCAAGTCTCTTAAGCCGGTTCCGGAAACTTTTAATACCATTCTCGCATAATACCCGAGCGATTTCATTTTGGAATGTCAACAAAGCCTCCTTAAGTACATCCACATTCGCACTAAATATCTGCGTTCTCAATCTTTTATCTGTCATTCTTTCCATATGTTCAAAACAGCGAATCATGCCCTTTCTCATTTTAACACCAACACTTTCTTTCAATCCCACTCTTCTTCGGATCTCACTGTTACGATCGCGGTCAGCGTTACACCTTAGATTTTCCGTAGCACTCTCATTTTGACCGCATGTATACTTCATGCTTTTTCTGACAAACCCAACTCTCGCTTCCATACACCAACTTTGGCAACAAGCGAATCTAGCATATTTTCTCAAAACCTCTTTTTGAAATAGCTTACCCATGCTCACTCCATCACACACTCTCCTTTCCAGATCCACGGTGTACCTGCTATCCCTTCATAAGCATAACCAAGACAAACAATTTCATTCACTTGATCCAACACTACATCATCAATTAAAACTCTTCCATCTATTTTGGCTACATCTCTGTCAAACACCGTTACTTTGGTTTTCATCGCAATCAAATGTAAGCCTATGTTTACAGTCTCCTTCCATAACTGTGACCAGTGTATCCAGCTCGAATAGTGTAGAGTCGCCCACACGCATTTCCAACCTTTGAATACATTTGTCCAAATGCAAGATAAACAAGCGTGCTGACAACACACAACACTGAACTAAAATCACTTTCAACCTTAAACTTTTTCAAAACCTATTTCGTCTAAAAAATGAAATATCCCTTATGACTTTCCTTATACTACAAATTTTAGATTACACAGATTCCTGCTATCCGGATGCACATGAGGAACTTTTAAATAAGCTCGAGCGATTGCAAATTCTTTGCATTCGGTTTATTTACGGCCTTTCGCAAATATAATCACGTAACGCAGTACCGCATCCAACTGAAATGGCTTCCCATTCGTCAGCGCAGAAATATTCATCCTTTGTATCTCCTTTTTAACATTATTTTTAACCCTTATATTCCAAAATTTTGAAAGAGCGTTTCCATTTCCTTCATCCTCCGGGTTCCCTTGTTCCTTTCGAAACTGCTCTAGTACGTTTTCCTACTCATGACTCCAGTCATTCCCACTCTTTCACAGTACATGCTATAAGGCTATGGAACTCCCTTCTCTTTCTCCCTCACTCCACCCAGCCAATGCATAGTATAATATACTCATGAATTGTGTCAAATCTACATTAGCCGAAGGAACTTCGTTCCTACCTGGTGTCCCACGACACCACATTTATATTTTATTGATATGAAACATCTATAGCCGCACGTAAAACCAATTTCTAGCGTGGCGTCGCCTGACGTGGCAACGCGTAGCCACGCTATGTGATGTTTTATATATGCAGTAGTGTGTACGGTGTGACCACGCGTCGCCATGCGCAATCGACGATATACGATATCTAAAATAGTACGTCTACATATAAGTCTAAAATTGTAATATTTTATTTTATCATTATGACATATTTAGTTCCTATCACAAACTGTTCTTTTCTGAATATTACTTTTACAAAATAATGTCTATGTTCCACATCTGCCAGGCGTCCCGTGACGGCTTACATTTTTTTAAATAAAGTTTTTTTATCTCTTTGATCTTAAGCTTGTACACAGTCTACCTATCACTTTTTATTTTGTATTGTTATTTTCTCTACCTTAGGTTTTGTACAGTATTTATATTTGTATTTTCTCGCTGTCGAGTCTTTATCACGTGTGAAATAAAGTGTAAAATAAATAAAAAACGTTAACGTCAAACCAAGTTTATATGTTGCCATCCACTTGCACACGTGTTTTGTAATCTAAATACTTTAACTGCACCGCACGCATCACGGGCCCGTGTATCCTATAATCTGGTAAAATATCCAAAAGTTCAAGTTGTTCCCAAAAACAAAAAAATGTGTTGTAATTTTTTGAGAATTTTATGACTGCTAAAAATCAAAAGCTAACAGATAAAGCTATGATACATTAAAAAATTAACACAGGGGAATGAAGGGAGAGATAGTTTCTGGTCCATCAAATATGAAAAATGACGAAAATATTTAAATTATTTGACATAGCTTTCTTCGTGTAAATGGTGGGAAATAACTATATGTACTTTAAGTATCAAAATAAAAAGTACACATCTTGAGCTACAAAATCCATCACAGTTTTTTAACACGTATAAAATTCACTTGAATATGACGTTGCTCGTTAGAAGCGAAGTTCTACTAATCAACATTTTGGTTGCCCTTTATTCATATACCATCCCTCATTAGCTTGTCAGTGATTGAACTGTGTGCTTAAACATTTTTCAGAACCGTGATAATTGGGATATTGGCTATCTGATAACATAATTAAGTTCTTGTAAATTTAAAAGTGACTTTGGTCTAGCTAGCATGATCAGGATCACTGTACACCGGGGGAGATGAAAGCATCACTACCTTTTTGTCTAGTCTCCGTTACAAACAGTAAATCTAGACTTCTCTTATCAATTATATCAATCAATCCATTCATCTTCGCTTCTATTCTATCCCTCACATTCCACATGCTTATTTGGCACTCCTCACACCTCGATTCACCTGTGCGAGCATGGCGTGTTGGGTGGTAGCCCACATAGCCGCATTTGCCTCTTTTCGCACCGACGAGGGTGAATCGGTACGCGTCGCTTCCGCACTTCTTTTTTCGAAAAATAGCTTATGATTTTGAGATGGTCCCACATAAATCATCCTACTAGGAGTTTTGATTATACTTTACAGGTCACACTTTTTATTCATGTTAACGAAATATGTATAATGTACGATCGTCAAAGAAAACTCAAAATTCTGATTGAGATCCATCTCTTTTTTAGAGGCGATTAAAAATAACCAACAGTTATCGAAAATCGTGAAAATGTAACTTTTATGTTGACTGTATTTGACAAGCTGCTACTGGCAGCACTGGAATAGTGAACATTTTCAAATTTCACATCAAAACAGAAAACTTACAACAAATAAATCATAAATAAATATTGGTAACTACTGAGAATAACAATATAGATTTTTTGAACTTTTAGATTTCTACAGTGATTCGCATATTAATATGCATTGTAATTAGTACAATTTAATTTAAATGTTGCTGTTGAATTCATCCTGACAATATTGACTACGGATTATGAAAATGAATTTGGGTGACCCAGAATTAGAATTAATAGACCCAACACCTAATGTACATTCGTTGTTTATACACTTCGATAAATTATTTTTCTGGACAAAATTGGCTAGCCGGGCTGTCGTCCGGTGGAGTAAGAGGATGTATTCGTGTGCTGGTGTTTGCTCGTACGTATGTTTCTAGTTGTAAAAAATACTTATAACATGATATTATTTTCAGTAGATCTTTAACCATTCATACAATTAAATATTAAAAGTCTATCAGTGTCCTGAACATATTCTTGTTTCAGAGAAACCGAAAAATGTATATTATACATCAGTACAACCTTGTCCACAGACATCAGTGTCTGGCAACGGGACTTCTGTATCACGGCCAACAAATTGTCATAATATGCCACTACACTTATAGTAACCATTTTTGCAAACTTGATTTATTATGAGACAATAATTTATACATTTAAATTTTACAACTTGTCTAACATATGTAGATACCAAGTACAAAATAAAATCTGGAACAAAACAGAATGAAAAAAAAAACTGCATAGGTCTATTGTGACAGTTTAATTTTTGCACAGCAGTCTTAAAAAATTGGCAAAACATAGGGTTATGGTGAATCCAAGGCCCTATCATAATAAAGATGTGTCAGAACAAATATCTCAGAATACAGTCTACACCATCAGCACGGCATCTCTGATATGCCATAAACATATACCGATGTGATATGTAGACTGTAGATGTTTGGTATAGTAAACTTTTGCCTACTATGTAAGGTCTAAATATCTTTTTCAGATACGATAGAGGTGGTCTTTGTGACATAGCACTAAGTGAGCCTCTACTGAAACTTCGGCCTCGAAAGGATTTAATTGAGACTCTCCTTCATGAGATGATACATGCCTTTCTATTCATCACCAATAGGGATAGAGACAGAGATGGTCATGGACCCAATTTTCAGGCTCATATGCATAGAATTAATAGATGTGCTGGACTTAACATTAGCATATATCACAATTTTCATGAAGAGGTATGTAACTATTATTATGAACTCTTCATTAATAGCTGTTGTTTGCTGTTTTGTGTTAGCTTTAGTAACACACACAGCCATATATCCGTTTAAATGTCGAATGCCATCTCACGGTATGGCGGTCTACTCCGCCATAAGTCCCGATACCGTCTCACCGCACGTGTGAAATGTTTAATTTAATTCAAATTTTTCCACACTTTGAAGAGATGGATTGTTTCTAAACGTTTGCAGTATGTTCTTGATGTCTTTGCCTTTATGTTAAGTGAATAACAAAAAAAAGGTGAAACATCTGTGTTCACTTCAGTCAAATATCACAATTTACAAAGAAGTTGTTTACTTAGAAATTTAGGTGTTTGAAAACTCTTTTTTCTGGAGTTTTTATCAATGAAAGTGTGTAAATTTTTATTTGTTCATATTAATTATATATTAAACTAATTATAAAAAATAAATAATGATTTAAATCTATTGCAGTTTACTTTTCTTTACATTTCTAGTATGAAAAATTATAAATTTCTCAAAAGTTTAAATTTAAATTGTCATAGTGGTCATACTTCTGAAGTATAATTTAAATATAAATAAAGCATTAGAAGTACAATTTTGTACAATCTATTGCAATTACAAAGAGAAAAACGGCAAATAGTAAGTCGTGGGAAAGTGGAAAAATACGGTTTCCACGAAGCACGCCCAACGAGAGAACAGTTAAAACACAGCCATATAAATTAAAAATTATACTTATATAACTATTAGTCAGGCAGCTTTGAAGGCACTGCAATCCGTCAAGTTTAAATCCAAGCTTACTTTTGAATGTGCTCAAGTCTTAAACAAGCTTGGAGAAAACAACAAAGTAACTCTTGGATGGGTTCCTGGACACACAGGTGTTAAGGGAAATGAAAAAGACTTCTGAGTGGGCACATAATTAACCTCCAAGATATTAAGTTGATAAGTTCCAAGTGCATTGTACTGTTCCTAGTGACTGTTGGCCTTGCGGAACTTATGTAAGCTAAATGAATAAGAGGCGTGATCACAATAGATCTGTCAAGGTCGGAATGATCCTCGGGATTTTTTGACCCGTACTCTTTTGTACTAATAATAATAATAATATATAACTATTGAAAGGTTTACTTACATGCTTGAAGAAAATATCTCTATAAAAATTATAAATAATTTAAACAAAATATACTGTATATATATACGGATTTCATAAAAAAAGGAATTGCAATTTCAAAAAATATGAGATTAAATAAAAAGACAAGTAATTTTTGCCAAGCACTTAAAAATGTATATAAAATATAAATACATAATATAAAACAAAATCAATTGACGCTGTCTACTCTATGTATGGTCACATCTTTAAGACTAGAAGCATTAATAGATAGAGTGATTAAAGAGGAAGGTTTATGTTATTGTAATTATAACACAGAAGATTGTCTACCCGTGCAAAGCTGGGACAGGCTACTAGTGATAATATATAAAATTGAAATAAAATCTTCAACCATGTGACCGCCTTGTTGGTTGAGTGGCTAGCCTACACGCCTAACTACATCGACCAACTGCGAGGCTCGGGTTCGATTCCCGACGGAGGCAGACATTTGTGTGATGAACATTTAAATGTCTGCATTTCCAGGTCTGGGTGTTTATTAAGTTTATTCTGGTATCTATTTAAGTATTTCTATGTATTAGAATTGTTGACTAACACCTATAACACAAGCATATAATTTGCTTACTTTGGGGTTAGAATCAATTTGTGTGACTTGTCCAGGGATTTAATTAATGTAAAAATAACTCTTCATTAAAATTTGTGCTTTGCGGTTTTATTATATTTACCGTGCTGTTCATCCAGGAGTTTTGCATGCTTTAAGAAAATATCTCAATAAAAATTATGAATCATTTAAAAAATATTGAGATTGTTTTAGAGTAAATTCATAAATATAAATTTTTATTTTAAATATAAAATAAATAAAAGGGACTTAGCGTGAATATATGTATGTAAAATCTTCTTGATATTCACATTACTCACTCAATATTCACTAGGGGTAGGGTCAGCAATTATATAAACTTACATACATACATACATACATACATACATATCTTCATATAAACTTTCATAACATTATCTATTTGTTAAGTAAATAAAAAAAAAATAATGTTATGCTGCTCAAAAATATAAGAACTGTCAATAATGCATTTTCTCAGAAGGAAAACAATTATAAAATTATCACAATTTGTATAGAAAATTACCTGTTATTAAAATTTTACCTGTTTGATATACATAATGATATGAGCAAATGTTAAAATATAAATAAACTCCAATGAATATAAGAGGAAAAACAAAATAGAAAATGGTGGTGGTTCTATTGTTCACAAACTAAACTTATTTTAGATGCATGCTATCTTTTTCAAATGAAACAAAAACAAAAGAAATAGAACATTTTAGACATTTCAAATTGTGATGTTTTTAATCAATATTTTCTGAGTGATAGATTAAATGTTTGTAGAAATGTTGTGCACAGATTAATTTGACAGCACTAAAACTGTTTTGTCTCCTTCTATTACACTTGATGGAAGAAGATAATGAGAAACTAAAATAGTTTAGTAGGTGCTTAACAAAATTACCACCTATGTGGTGTATTTTAATATTTTTTGTGCATTTTCTAGGTACAGTTATATCAAACACACTGGTGGAGATGTGACGGTCCTTGTCAGACTAGAAGACCTTATTTTGGAATTGTAAGAAGAAGTGCAAACAGAGCACCAGGGCCTACAGATTATTGGTGGAAAAATCATCAAAATAGTTGTGGAGGTACATTCATTAAAATCAAGGAGCCTGAAAAACAGGTGCTCCAACAAAAATCTACTAAAAGTAAAGGTGATATAACAAAGTACATAGACAAAAATAGTAAGAATGTTACAAATAAAGTAACAAAACCTGTTTTGAAAGATTCTAACAATATCAAGACTATTAACACAATTAAAAATAATAACAATACAATAGTAGTCTCTAAAAAAAATGTTGTATTCAATCCCCAACCCACTAGGCCACTTACTCCATTTACGGGACCAGGGCATACTTTGAATGCAAGCAGTGGGACTACTTCAGGTAATGTAGCGGAGACTGTCAAAAATATTTGGGCTAACAAACAGATATCTCCATCTATTAATTCAAAAGTTAAAAATAGTAATAATAATAGAATTAGTTTGCCTAACTTAAGTAAAACTAAAGCTGGTGAACATGATCGCTCACCACCCAAGAAAATAATGAGAATAGATGATTATTTTAAAAGTAGTGTTAAGTCAGTTTTGAAGGATATTTATGAAATAGATTTCGAAATTAAAGAAATAACATCAAACAATCAAAAAAGATTAAGCGTAGTCTCTGTCGAAACAGAATTAGTTAGTTGTCCTGTTTGTAATACTAAAATTAACAACATAGAAATAAATAAACATTTGGATGAATGTTTGAACACAGAAGTCATAGAAAATTTGTCAAAAGAAGTAATTGAAACATATAATGAACCAAGCACTTCAAAATCAGCCAGTTCTCATTTAGAAAAACATTCAACAAGTGAAAAAAATAAAAATGAGTCAATAGAACAAAGTACCAATAATAGTAATGTTAGTATAGGCAATATTAACAATACTATAAAAATAGAAAAAAATTACAGTATTGAAAATGAACTAATTAGTATTAAAGTGGAACCAACTGCAAGTAAAGAATTTAAAACGCTATGTCCATGTTGTGAAAAGAGTTTTGATAAAAGTATTGAAGATCATTTAGATGAGTGCCTTGCAGTTTTCGGCAATAACAATGCTGCAACATCAGTAGAAGTTAAATCTAATATTGTTAATGAAACCATTGTTATTGATGATGAATTGGATGAATCACAAATATATAATGAAACAGGTACAAAATTCCCATGTCCCTGTTGTTTAGAAATGTTTGAAGAAGTTGAAATGAATAACCATTTAAATGTTTGTTTGAGTTAAACCTAACAATATGAGTCTTATAAAGCTAATTATTGTTCTCTCAAATGAAAATTACATTTTTGTGTAATGAATAATGATTATGGAAGATAGACTGGTAAAGGATCAGAAATGTTCATTTTTGCATGTAATTTGTAATTGTTATTGTGATGGTAGTCTTTTGTTATTAGAAATGCTATGTGATATTAATGTTAAGATATTAGAAAAGTAATGTCAAATAAATTAATTGAAGTGACATGTATAATAACATCTTACTATTTTTCTTAAAAGCTATATACTAGAAAATATTTTTATGATTTAGCTAAACTGCAATGAATTGGAACTTGGAAGAAAGACAAACAGATCAAAATATACACCAATTTAGAAATGCTTAAATTTATAGTTTTTTAATAACATCTGATTCATTGGTCTGCTGGTGTTTATAAATTTTGTTTTAATACCTGTTCTAGAATGTATCATGTCTATTGTATATTTGTCGTTGATCTGGAGATGAACAGCCATGCTGGATCTGTCATCCTAACAGGTTATTCCGTGCATTCCTAGTTTCAGATTTCTTTGGCATTTTCATTGGTGTGTCCTTTGTTCATGTTATATGTTTTTAATTATATCAAGGCAGCATTTCTTGGGTGGGCTATCTTAGCCGTGCTTTAGTGTTTGGATACTTGTTACCCACGTGGCTTGCCTATCTCAAAATATGGGTGTGGCTATTTAAGTGTTTTGTCCTACATTTTATTAGCTGTGTTATGGTTACCATATTTTTGAGCGTTTTTAATGGTTTTATGCTAGCTTTTAAGTTTTTTCAAGTTTGCGCTTGTTTTCTTTTGTATATACAACCTTACCTTGATAAATACACAAGAACTAAACATGGACTTGTCTCATATGTAGGCACTTCGCATTTTTTTATCGTGAAATTCAATTGTCTCAAAAATAACATTTAAAAATGAGATATATGAATAAACATTTAATACTTGATAGGTACTGAACTTGCAGTTAATTATTTAAAATTAGTTAAAACTTAGTTCACTTCTTTATTACAGTATCCTGGTTTTGTCTTTTTCATATAACCTAAGTATATTTACCTGAATTAACGGTTTGAAGAGAAGCCGCTCCTCCTCTGATAGCGAATCAAGGATTTTATTGTAACCTTTTACCACGGCCAAAACACTTTCGTAAACATAAAGCACCGTTCGACTTTTTGAATATACCTAAATAAACATATTTGTTAATATAATTTTATTCAGCTGTGAAATTGCTCAGTTTTCGTCTTAGATAGGATTTTCTATCTCCATGGAATAATAAATTAAAATAAAATAAATGTACCTTATACGCATGTAGAGGTATGTCTAGTCCCAAATTTTCCCAATGGCTTGCTTCTCTACATATATCCAGTATATTACTGAAAAAATAAGTTCAATGTAGGCATTGTCTCGGTTACATAATATACAGTATTCTATCTTCATACAAACGGAGGAAAACACGTTTATAAATACGTATTTCGCGTTCGATAGACTAACTCAGATACACCACACCCATTTTTATTGAACACTTCCTAGTCATTAAACGATTTCTATTTCATCATCATCATCATCAGCCGGAAGACGTCTACCGCTGGAGATAGGCCTCCCCCAAAGAGCGCCACAAGTCACGGTCACCAGCCGCTTGTATCCAGCGACTTTGACCAGATCATCAGTCCACTGAGTGGGAGGTCGTCCAATAATACACCCTACGGTGCGGGGCTGCCACTCGAGAACCTTCCCCCCCCAGCGGTTGTCGGTTCTGCGAGCAATGTGGCCTGCCCATTGCCACTTCAGCTTGCTGACTCTCTGGTCTATGTCGGTTACTCTAGTTCTCTTGCGGATCATATCACACAGAGATTTTTATTTGCTTTAAAAAATCCAGTATTTAAAATCACAAATTTAGAAAGAAATTCAAAAAGCAGATGTTAGTAGTTATGTTACTGAAGGCGCGTAACCCTATTGCGTGTTAATGCATCGCACGGCTGTAGGTATTTAATTTATAAACAGGGCTGAGTTACAATTTTGTATATTGCAGTACCATGGCATTGTCATAATTATCTTATGTAATAAAATGAACGGTTTGGACCAAATTTGCTGATTCTTCTCTACTATTGTGTTAGTTACTGTGGAAACGTTCTTATGAAAAAAAAAAACAATGTTCAACTATGATGGGCCCACATCTGTCGGCTCAGCTGGTTATTGATAGAATAAGAAATAATAGATGTGTTACGTTTTAGCATAGTTCTATCTTCTCTAGTCCCAGTTAGGCTATTCTAGAAGTAGGGATTGGATAAGTGTCCGGTTGGCTATAGGTTTACTACCTAACTCATTGTGGGACTAAGTATTAAGGTAAGAGCTTTCAACTAATGGTGGGTCCGAAGTCTCAATCTTGGCTGTACCTACCTCTACGGAGATACGGTCTTGAAGGTACTACTTTCTCTTATTCCTTTAGAGATAAATTCGCCTATATGCCATATACGAGGGGCCTTCAATAATTACTTAGCCTCATCGCTCCATGGCGTTGTTGTTACAAAAGAGTTTTACTATCGTGCAGTAAATACTTTTTGAAGTCTACCAAGTAGTTTTCAGTCTTTTCCCTTCATTTGTTTTGTTTTGACAGCCTTTGGAAGCGAGCGTGTCGGTCGGTTTTGCAAAAATGGAAAAAGAACAATATCGTTCGGTGATTAGATTCTTGTTTTTGGAAGGGAAAACGTGCAGCGAAATCAAAGAGCGCTTGGATGCTGTGTACTGTGACTCTTCTCCTTCGATGGCGACCGTCAAAAATTGGTTCAACGAGTTTGCTCGTGGCCGCACGTCGGTTTTTGATAAGCCACGCCCAGGTGCACCGAAAACGGCTACTACAGAAAAAAACGTAAAAAAATCCACGATCTCGTGTTGGCAGACCGGCGACTGAAGATTCAAGAGATAGCTGAGACTGTAGGCATCGCAGATGGTACAGTGCATCATATTCTGCACGAAGAATTGGGTATGAAAAAGTTGTCGGTGCGATGGGTGCCGCGTTTGCTCACACCAGACAACAAGCGCAACCGTGAGACCACATCGGCGACATGTTTGGCACTGTTTCAACGCAACCCGGCGGAGTTTATGCGTCGTTTTGTGACCGTCGATGAAACATGGGTTTACTGGTACACACCAGAGACCAAGGAACAGTCGAAACAGTAAACTTTACCCGGCGAACGTGCTCCAAAGAAGGCGAAGACTGTTCAATCGGCAGGAAAGGTGATGGCCAGTGTTTTTTGGGACTCACAAGGTGTGATTTACATCGATTACCTCCAGAAGGGTAAAACAATCACGGGGATCTACTATTCTGACTTATTGGGCAGATTCGACGCCGAATTGAAAAAAAAACGGCCCCATTTGGCAAAAAAAAGTGCAGTTCCACCACGACAACGCGCCGGCTCACACCTCCGCCGTTGTCATGGCCAAATTGATCGAATTGCGCTACGAATTGCTGCCCCATCCACCGTATAGACTTGGCTCCATGCGACTTTTTCTTGTTCCCAAATCTGAAAAAGTCACTCGCCGGCAAAAGATTTGGGTCGAATGATGAGTTCATCGCCGCCACAGAGGCCTATTTTGAAGCTCTCGGGAAATCGTATTTTTTGACGGGTTAAAAAAGTTGGAGCCTCGCTGGTCCAAGTGTATTGAATTGAAAGGAGACTATGTTACATACATACATACATATCTTCACGCCAAATCCCTTACGGGGTAGGCAGAGAGTATCGAGTGCCAGACCTCACGATATATGTTGCCTCAGGAGACTACGTTGAAAAATAAATCTTTACTTTCTCAAAATTTTCTTTATTTTTTCTTAGGCTAAAAATTTATTGAATGGCCCTCGTAGTTCGTAAAATATGTATTGGTATTAAAATATGACTTGTCACTAGGATTCAGTTACACGGATGATGGGTTAGGAACTCTGACGTTGCGGAAAATTTTAATTTTTACTCTGCAATATGAGGTCTTCATTGGTTGCGTCAAATGCAGTCTTCGTTTTTTTTAAATGCGTTAACATCAGGAAAAAAGCGCTCGAATGCCGTTTATTACAATCGCTTGTACCTTCAATCATATTACACTGGTTACCAATTTGCGATATCAGTTTTCTCTGAGGTACGCGATTGATTAGAATCCTAACATATTTAGCGATTTATTTTTTTTATGGCATAAAACAGCTTATAATGCACATTGCTCTGGTAATAGAAAACAAAGGCCAATTGACACCATAGACACCGGCGCGCTGTCCTATGGCCGGGGTGTATGTGTATGCAGAGCAGCAGTGGCTCAGTACAAATATGGAAACTAAGCCTAGTTGACTAAATAGCTACACTCCATTGAAGTAATAGGATTGTTATATTGTTTTCTTATTAATCGAATTGCAATAACTACGAAGTTTATAAAGTTTGAAAAGGTAATATGGCATTGGTTAATTCCAGCAAAAGGCAAATACGCTTGTGGCATTTTTTAAAATATTGTGGAAAAAAATAACCTCACGGCCTTCGTTAATACAGCACTACGAAAACCGCTTAGAGGTCTCATGTTTCGATGAGCATGTTTGTGTGAGTATGCCATTTCGAATATTTGTAGGTAGTTTCCATACTGTTTCGTATTTGTATTTTGACAGTGGTCTTATTGATAAATGACACAAGCCTTTTACGAGCGATCAGGCAGAGAAGCAAAAGTCTCTTCTATACAAGAGAATCGTACTTACCTGGAAAGGGACGGTTGGAAAGATACTTTAAATAAGTGTTTTTAAAAGTGATGCCTCAGTCCTCTAGGAAAATTTGATTAGGATCCACTGGCGTAGTGTATCAATCTGTCGCTCTTGCGAAGACGTACTTACCTATTACCCCGCAGTGAGATTAGGTAAACTAGGTAGGTACTTACATATCGATGTTACATTCCATCAGTCCAGGGTTGTCAGCACTTTTCCTCATGAGTGTTCTGTTCAGACCAGCTCCACATTTTTCGTCCAAAGTGTGCTGTGATAGAAAGAGGAGAAGAAAGATTTACAATTACAAAACTGTTATAAAAAAGGGTCAAATATAGGCGAAGAAGCATACGTCTCTTATGATATGAGATAACCGTGGCCTATAGACATCATAGATGTTGTAGGTGCGTCGTTGTCATGTGGCCGACTTGTTAGACCTAAGTCAGTGTTGCAACTTGTTAACATGCTCGATGTTGCGATCTGTGATGCTAATCCAGTGATTTTAAAACGCCTTTTACACGTTATACTTTGCTACCAGTTTTATCAGACACTAAATAACGTTTGAATGATGCTTGACAAAATACATGCATGTAAATGTGAGTCACCACCTTATTTACTATATTTTGGCCGTTCAGAGAATGCGTTCCTGACACCTATCAGTTAGTCATGACTAGTGATGGGCACAGCATAACATTGAGTTCGTTACCGTTGCTCCAAAATGAACCGCCGCGTTATTTTTAAGATTATTTTCATTTTAAATTGGCGGAATCATTTAAAATTTATATTTTAGTTATTTAAGTGGAAACCAAATAAGGGGAAAAATTAATATAATAAAATTGTTTTATTTATTCTTTGTTACAAAGTTACAATCTGTATTTCTATGCAATAAGGTACATTGAATTGAATGTGCGTACAGAATATTAATCAGACTCCGATTCCTTTGCTCAAAGTAATCTTGCAGCTTGATGATTAACTCACGGGCTCCACTTTTCAATGTTTGTCCTTGTTTAGGCATTATTATGCACCAAAAGTCACAAAAACACAATTGAAGTCCGATTTAGCGCCGATGTCAGTTTGAAAAGCAGAAACAGTCCATTAAACGAAAGCCGGGTAATCAAATAAAAACAGATCGAAAACACTTGGAGAACGTGGTCTATGCGCACGAAACGACAAACGACTGTTTTAGCGTCACAAAATGGCGGCCCATAACGCCATATGGGGTTACCGTTTTTAATCCAAGTATAAAAATACTAGTAACGCCATTTGGGGTTACCATTTTCAACCTAAATATAAAAATGCTACTTTCTTTCGCGCGTTCGGTTTCGTCGTAGTTTTATTTTTATATATAGTCCATTATTTTCAAACTTTTACAAAACATATCATTTTATAATGTATAAGAACAGATTATGATACTATTATTGCCTGTTATTGTTAGCACAGCTCTACAAATATAAAGCGCTGACATAACCTTGTAATAGCGCAGTTTAGATTTAGAAAAATATTACAAGTTATTTGACACTCAGTTTGGCACAATATTATAACATTAATGGATTATTGATATAATAATGTTGTTTTAATGTTCATCAATTGTTAAAACGGTAAACAACCAGCAATAATATTTTAATTGTAACTGCAACGCCATTACAAAGTTACGTCGTCAGTTCAATCGCTACGTGTCAGGAACGCATTCTCTGAACGGCCGTAGATTAAGTTTTTCATCAGCCAATTCTCTGACTAGTTACTGACAGTAAATCATATCGTGTAATGGCGCGTACACAATTAAAAGTCTGCTATTAGGTATATTAAATAATGTGTGCAAAAGAAGGACTTACTTTACTAATTTTAGGCACAACATTGTAGCCTAGGATTTCTTAACACATACAGTAGTAGATACTATCTAAATTATGCGCTTCGGCTTTAAGCTTTTTTCTTTTTACACTTTAAACTTTTATTTTATTTGAAATAATCTAAATTTAAGCGAAATGATTAATTATGTGTAATAACAACTCTATATAGATATCTTTAAAATACATTCGGATTTCCGAAGTTTGAGGAATATAGCAGAAGTGCATAATTTATATAGTACAACTGTACGTTTTAGAAATGTTATTATACCTGTGCTCGTTCCTACCTGGCACAGAGGCTATTCTTTTCATCGGACCTGGACTAACTCGAGAAATAGACTTGACGCAATCACCTCCTTCAGTTAGGTGCATGAAAAATATAAGGTACCTATTACAGGATACCTCTAATAATATTAGTAGCACCACCAATGATACACATCACATTGAATCAATCAGGCGTTACTTTGCCCAAGTGCTTTGTGACAGTTGTAGAATAAGCCTTTATTTTGCTATCTAATTCCGCATAAGCAGTGTAACTGTTATCACGGGAAATCTTCCAGATGACACAGAATGTGACAAACCTAACTAACGTTTCTACCGCCCCCTACCAACCAGACTACGAATAGAGTCCGTCAACCTTGTTGACGAACTCACCACAGAGAAGCCCAAATCGCACCCAAAAATATTTCCTCAGATCACTGAGTGGTCCAGTATTGGACATGACCTCATGAGGTCCCGGGTTCTACCCCTAGATTCAGTTTAGTTGTGGGACTAAGTCTTCGGCCAGTCGTGTGTTACTAACGGCTAGCCCTGGTTCCACCTTTACCTACCTCTTCTCCGACGTGCTTGAAGATACTTTATGGGTATATGGGTACAAAATATTTACACGGGTTGAAAATGTTTGAACGTGGTCAATGTTCTTTTGGATTTTCTGATATAATATGTCAAGATACGCCAGTTCATGCGTTGATATCCTACCAAAACGTTGTAGAAAAATGTGTATCTACTAACCGTCCAGGTAACCCAAAGCTCCCTGATGGCTACATCGATAGCGGCCATCAGTCTATTGACATGCATGTTTGCATCCTCGGAGTTGCTGCATGGCATCAACCACACCGACGCATCAGTCATAACCTATTAACAAGCGCGAGTGACGAATCTTGCAATTAGGTTTTTTTAAGCTATCACAGACAGCGATTGTAAATTGAGGAAAGGGTGTTGTAAAGTGGTAAGTTGTTTTTCTTTGTTATGCAAATTTTTATAAATGTCATGAGTTTGAAATGTAAAACAAAAAAGGAAAGACTAATAACGAGTGCCTACTACAGCCACCTGTAAGATACGCCAATTTCGAAGCTCGCGCTTAATACATATTCAGAATGAACCGAACCTGCTACACGTGGATGACGTGGCAGCAAGTTATTGGTTAAAAATCCAAATTTAGACTGATTAGTGAAACATCATATGTCCAACGAGTTTTTTATGATATTAGAAGGCAAACAAGCAGACGGATTTTGCTGATGGTAAGAAATTCACTGCGCCTAGAGACACCAAAGGTGGTAATAATGCGTTGCCAATCTTAGGTTGGGATGTTAGGCCTTGAGCAAAAGTAAGTTTACCGGCTACCTTCCCCTCGGAACCGGAACTCGTCAACGGCAAGCGTCGATTTAATTTTAATTGAGTGTTTAATTTCTTGTAAGACGGAAAGTACATATCACACACTGGTACGTCGAAACACGAAAGGTCTAGGGGCGTCTGAACTAGGTATCCGTTCCATTCAGTTCTACTTTCTTGCTGCCATTCACTCAAGGGACATGATGTGATTGGAATCTAGAATTTTCCAAATATACATTTCAATGGTTACAAACCTTTCGCAGGTAGCCTAAACGAGCAGCAGAGAGCCTCAGACGAGCGGCTCGACCAGCACAGGGTGGTAAAGAGGCTGCGTACGCGCCTCGTCCCTCGACCACCTCACGCTTACACTCTGCTACTTCTTCGCTGAACATGCTCCATACCTGGAAATAGTCTTCATATTGGAAAGCAAATACAGGTCGTCTATAGGCCCCAAATGTGTTAATGGAACATAATTTAATCTTCTTGAGTATGGTTATAGTATATGCCAAACCATCATATTGTGCCAATGTATACGTTTTTACAATAAAGTCTGCGAGCACACTATAGACCTAGGTAGGTTTAAATATAAAAAGAATTAAATCTAAATTATGTACAAAAGGTTTTTATAAAATTGCAGAATGCTCATTATGCTCATATGTCGTAGATATATCACACAAACGCGGCCGAGCAGGAACCACGGGACTAGTAGACCGAGAGCTCACAACTTGAGGGTAGTTAGTGAATAATTCAGAAATATCAAAACAAAACCGTAACACCCGATCTAGTCGTATAGTCTAGTCGATAGGCTGAAAATGGTGTTAAATAGACATAATGGTGCTAAAATTATGTGCGATGGCTCATTCGATCCGAAATCATGTGTGTATATAAGAAGGGCTCTGCGAAGCGAAAAAATTTTAGGGCAATTATTTATATGTTTTTTTTCAGTTTGCAATTATAAGAAAAGTCCCGGAAAATGTTGTAAATTAACAATCGTCTAGTTTATTAGAAAATTCATTTTAAGAATAAATTCCAACGGGAATCAGTTCTTTCAAGTATTTGGAATATACCATAATTTTTTTAGATTTTTAAATCTAGTTTAAATACCCTAAATTTTTTTTTATTGTAACAGACTGACCGGCGACGCAAATCTATGGGCGACGCCATGCAAGCAACCTAAAAACGGCGCGCGGACGGCAATTTTCAACGTTAAATTAAAATTATTAATAATAATGGTACAGTTTCAGGAGTGCAAAACTTTTTTTAGTAAATTTCCTCCTCTTTAAGGATCTTTTTTCCAAAATCAAAAAAAATATTAGATTACGAATTATATGCAAAAAACCAAACACTATTTTTTTACAGTATTTAATTGTTTATAACTTTTGGAAGCGCACATATTTTTATCACCATTATGTCTATTTAAAAACATTTTCAGCCTATCGACTAGACTAGTACAACCACATCGTAAACCTCATCATAATAATAAACAGTAGAGCAGCTGCTACGTAATTACTCACTACACTGTTTACAAACATAACCACAATCACACACAAACAACTATATCGTACACCCATTTGTTATTAAACAAACCAGCGTAAACGTTGGAGTAAGTATGTAAGTAAGACAACACTACGTAAACACGTCACGGTGTTTGTGCTTACGCAAACGCCAAATCCCCGAAGGGGAAAGGGGGGCTCCACCCGCCCCTTCTGCGTGAGTGCCGACCCAATAATGCACCCCCCAGACGACCCACATGCTGCCCACATGGGGCATGCATGCCCCAAGATCCCAATTGAATTAACAATTGCGACCTAAAAGTGTCTCTTTGTCAACCTGTGACAGGGAGAGACTATTACCAGTGGCGACCTCCGTACTAGACAGTGGTCCAAATATTGAGAGACGTGCACAAAGCATGTCTGCCGAAATATGGCGGCGCTAGGGTTTTTACACACGTGGCAACGATGAACGGACCAACAAGAAACGAGTTATTTGCTAATGCGCCACCTGTTGTGCTAACGAAGCAACTTTATTCATGACTTTCCGATAAATCGACCAATAAGAAACGACCGAAGCACCTGTGGCGCCTAACGTATTAATGACCACAATATCATAACTATACTTTTTTCATGACTTTCCGACGTCACACGCGGGTGCGCCTCCCGTTGTACCGACGATACTCATGACTGACCACAGATATCAGAAAATATACTAGCTCATACCTTCCGACATATATATATCTTTCTTGTGTTCGTTTGTTTGTCACTGAACTGGACGACTGGAGCGATTGGGAATTCGAGAATAGTTGAGATTCACAATTTAGTCTACTGGAAAATATTTTTTAATATTTTTTTTATTTGTAAGTAGTCGTTGATTTTGAATGTTTTACATTGGATCCTGCAGATTGCACTACTGTCGGAGCTTCAAATATTATGTAGTAGATGTTAATGTCAAGCAACACGAAGTTTGCTGGGTCGGGTGTATAAAAAAAGTCGTGTTAGTTACACTATTTATAACTCAAGAATGGCTGAACCGATTTTCAGCTCAACTGAAAATTGACAGGGAGGTAGCTTAAAACCAGAAGTAGGACGTAGGGTTAATTTTACCATTTTCTACAGCGAGAAAACTAAGAAAATAATTTCATATTTTGGCATAAAAACTGAACGGGTGGAACTAAGTTCGCCATAACAGCTACTTTATTAGAAAATGGAATAAAACAGCCCTGTTGATTTTCTATCGTAAGAATCTTAGAATTACAGAGACGTGTTCTATTCTAGAACCTGTTCAAGTAGAAAGCTGAAACTAAATAAAAAGCACGAACGAATACTTCCACACTTACACTCTTAATACCGGAGGTACACAATACTGCAAAAATATAAGTTATAGACCACCAATGAATACTTATTACTTAACACTAACCAGCTACGGCAGTAGCTATACTGAGGCCAGGATGTTAGACCTCGAGCACAAGTAAGTTCACAGGCTACCTGAACCTCCGAACCGGAACCGGTAAGGCGGTGGTACCAATCCGGGCGAGTCGCTGCGAAACTCTACCAAATAGTTAAAAAATAAAAAAAGAATTTATAATTTTTACCCGATGCAAAATACAAGATGCATGGTTATAACGTAAACAAAGCATAAAACTGGTTCCCACCGACATTCCGACACCGGTAGTCGCATTCGCAGGCTGGTGACGTCATGACTCGTACTTGGTACAACTAGGTACCTACCACATAGTATGACAACAAGTGAAGCATTTTTGCGGACTGTTTTAAAGGAATGTTTATATAAGTAAATATTACAAATTGGCAATAATATTTAAAATGCATTACCGTTTTAGCCTATACCCTTATATTAAAATTGGGCCGGTCCTTTAAAGTACCTAAGCATTTATAAGTAGGTAAGTAGTGAAGGTAATCGGCAAAAGTAGGTAAAGGCGGCACTAGATGACACGGAAATCCAAATTACTAAATAATAAAACTAGTAATACTAAGGGCTACGCTTACATGTTTCTGGGATATTTTGAATTTTTTTTGTGCAGGGAAAAAATATCTGCTACAAGTTGATATAAAAATGTTAAGCACAAGACTTTAAATAAAAATATAACACGTGTCTAAAGTTTGCGGTTTCTACGGACGAAAACCCATTGTATACACAAACTTTTGACTATCGTACCTCTGCTGTCTTTTTCTTGAAAACCCGTCTCAAATTCTTCCGTTTTGAATAATTATGCAATGAATACAAAGCGACGACAGCTTCTTCCACATGATTAACTCCTTCGAACACCGTCTCAACTAAATTTTCTATTATAATCTGCAAGAATTGTCAACCAATAATATTTAACTTTGCAAATAAAACTTAGGTAACGTTAACGCATTTTATTTCTGAGAATAGCTTAGGAGACTGTTTGCCAAATAGTGGTAGGCGAAAGCACAATACAAATTTCAAGAGTAGGAAAACTAACGTTCAATAACCACACATTCACTCAAACATGCGCATCGACCAGGCACCTAAGTGGTTTTCGCAGTGCCGTAGTTGCGAGCGTCGCGTTAGGGTACCACGAGCGTTTTCTTCGTCGGGATAAACCGGCGCCATGATGATACCTACTTAGATAAATTATTATAAACTACGTATTTACTGAAATTAGATAAAAAAATAATATGACACAACTATAGCTTCAATGGAGTGTAAGTAAATATTTTGTCAACTGGGCTTAGTTTTCATACTGTTCATGTTGCTGCTGTGGCGAAAGTGCAGGAAACGCTGCTATTAATGAGCAAAGAGTATTCATTAATTAGGGGCGTGCTTGTTTTAAAACTAACTTAGCTATTAATAAACATGGACTAACTAAAGAGTAAAATTAAGTTGATATTATAGTTTGGATCACATTATAATAATTATAATAATGACTATAAAATATAATAATGAATATATAATAATGACTATAAAACCAGGTTGAACCTTGGAGTACTTTACTCCATGTTAAGAATAAGACAGTTAATGTAGCAATACACAAATACATCACCATCTTATTTCATATAGAATTATTTATTAAACTGAAAAAGGTCTAGGAACAATATATAAATACACTTAGGAAATATTCATATCCAACGCGACCGCTTAAGCTGAAACTCATTACGTTGGAATGAAAAAAGTTTCCCATCTAAGTTTACGCTTATCCTTTTAGGTAATCATAATTATGATTACATTGAAAGTAGTTTAGGTATATTTTAGTTGGTTAAATAAAGTTAAAAGATCCCTTACCTCAATGTCTTTGATGACTGTCCTAAATTGTAGAATGTCATCATACCAGGATGGCGCTTGCACGTCCAGGATGTTATGTGATACAGCTCGAACGTTATCTAGAGCGTTGTGGAACATGTGCTCGATTTGGTCGCATTTCGCCTCAAATTCCTCGCCCCGAGCTCCACTAAATTTAGGTTTGTTTATTTCTTCCATTTCATCGATTCTGAAAATATAAGACACATTTTGTGCACTACTATTAGCTCTAGCATGGTGGTTATTAACTCGTTAGTATGTTTTTTATTATGCTGTAAGTAAAGATTTTGATAGTTGGTTTTTCAAAAGTTCGGATAGATTCAAAAGTGTATTAATAATTTTCGCTATCAAAATAATACGTGTTTTTGAGTTATATGTATTTAATCCTATCAAACACAGCTTCCTCTAAAATGTTACACAGACTAGGCCAAACTACAACTTAAAATGTGAAAAAGTTATCCGACGTCATATTGAGATTAGCTTCTCGTCCTAACTTTACAAGTCACTACATGGCCGTAATACACTCGCGCTTCATTTTGCTTGTCTTGTCGGAGGCATTAATTGATCTTGGCGGAGGTATAATGCATTTTAGTGTTGCTTGAAGACAATTTTTTTTCCAAATGACTACTGTTTTGTACGTCTATAGACTTTCACAACGTCACTAGTGGCCGCTAGTGGGCGAGCAGAGTGCTCAGTCAGAGTTGAAATATAATATGGGTGGACTTTAAGATATGGTGATGAAATTAGAGTCAGTTGGTTTGCAGTTAAAATACAGTGTAAACTCCATGTAACGTCACTCTATTTAACGACAAACTCTCTTAAGCGTCGAAATCAATTGGCTTTGGTTGG